>CM076580.1:559663430-559973049 GCA_034641835.2 Pinus albicaulis | reverse complement strand
AAAATATCAATCTACAATTAATGTAGCTGCTCCATATTTTCCTATGAATTTCCCCCACTTGAGTAGGAATTTTGAACCTAATTCACAACACACATAGACTTGGATACAAGATGGATTCCTCACACTATGAATGTGATAATAGAGAAATGGTATTTCCAAACACAAACCCTGAATTTTAGTGACATAATCCAATAGGTGTATATGGAGAGAATTACAAGTCCACCCAATCAATTCTTCATAAAACAATTTCCTAATTTTGAAGATAACCAGTTGTTGATGCAAGATACACTTACCATTGACACATAGCTTGTTATGATTCAGAACCCATAGAACCTCTGGTACCCTCACTTGGATATGAAAATAGAGTGGGACTATCTGCTATGACAAATTATACCAAATGATATTTCGAACCTTTGTCTAAGTTCCCAATTTAGTTTCTTCATGTTGAGGTGAGCCACCAATATTGGAATGTCATTCCAATTCAAGCCAATTTACTTTCTTATAAGAGTATAATGCACCATGTGGTCCATAGAATGTGCCTAGATCATATTTCCAATAGGTTGCATGAAATGGATAGGACCATGATGTAATGGGTTTGATTTCTTCAAATGCTCAATTTTAAATCCTTCCCATGAGGCACAGGTCCAAGGTTACCTCATTATGTACACAAAGATCATGTTGTCTTGCCAACCCCTACTCTACTTCATCAAAGACAAAGGAGGAATAGAATTTACCCCTATTGATGATGATGATAAAATATCCAATTCCACTCCACATCCTTTATAAATAATGGTGATGACATAGGGGACAACTACCAAATTAGAAAATTCCTCTCAATTTGGACCAATTTATAAGCTCATAGTAGAAAGAGACAAAAAATGGGCCATGAATCTTTCCTAGGCCATATTATTAGATTTCATAACATGAGAATTCCATTCATAGGCTAAGCTATAATATATCCAACTTGCAAATTCATCTTCTGCAAATGAAACACAGGCTACAAACATGATATGCTTATACCACCGTCCCTTGCTTATCATTAAAATGGAAACATTGTGGAAGTGACAATGCACTTTATTTTATAACATTTGGGTCTTAACCTTAACAAATACATGCTTATAGACATTTTGTGAATCCACTTGGAGATTTACCTCACATACCATTTCAATATTTAAATAAAAAACCCATTGCATTAAGGGATATTACAATGTTCCTAATTCCCATTGATCTATAAGGTTTTGTGGGATAGCCATTTTTTCTGCTTGATGAAGCACATGATACAATATAGGGGATTGGAAATTATGTATGAGGTTTATATTCAATCAATTATGTTCTTTACTTTGAGCTATCCTGGTAGAGTGCCTACAACACAATGTCATATTAAATTCTTGGAATCTCCAATAATGACTAGATTATTTAAATTCTGGACATTGGAAATAACTAAGCCTTGGAGAAGTGCATATGCCTTTGCTTGGTTATTTGAGCCATTTCCAAGATCCCAATAGAGAATAAATATACCCCCCACACTTGCCACCCTTGGGTTGTTTTTTGAAGCTCCATCAAAACATAAAATATGCCTTGATTATGAACTCAGCTAGTGCTAAAGCTAAGTTTTTAGGATGACATAATTTCCATTTTTCTTTGTAAGTGGGATCCCTAAGATTATTTGAAGTGAAACCAATGGTTATGAGATGAAATTGTGACATCCATCCCTCTTCCCTAGAGTCCAACACTTAAGGAGTTATATTGAACTATGATTTTATGATCTATATTACAAACTTGATGGTTATTGGGAAATGTGCAAGTTAAATTTTGTCTTTTAGGAAATGGATCAATTTTCAAAAGTAAATAAATTATTGGTTTTTAAACTCAATTTGCAGCATAAAAATAGATACAAATATACCATACACAACAACATAAGGCAAAAAAATGATAAATGAGTTCACCTCTCCTGGGCTACATCTCCTTGTCCAACTTCCAATGTTGGCCATCTTTCATTAAGTTCTAAAAATATATGATTTCATGGATTTTCAATGCTCATAAAGAAAAAATAATGTCTCCAATGGCTCCAGAAGACCCAAAAAATCCCAAGTTGGGCTCTTGTTGGGCTCAATTTGGCCAAAAACTCACAAAGTTATGCTTTAGAGAAGTTTTTTTGCTAACTAATCTACAAACTAGATTCTCTGTCTAACAATCCTACGTTTTTTGCACTTTTGGAGACCACTGAGCGCCAGTTTCACTTGGCGCTGACATGATTCACACCAGATTAGGTGCAAAATTTCAGATGATTAATTTGTCCAATAACCCCTACGCACCGAATTTTTCACCTTGCACCTGGTCATGTGGGTGCATGTGGCCAGGGGTTGGGTTAACCATGCCCCCGCTACTCTGCACCTTCCTCCATTCCACATGGTCATATGAAATCCCACAAGGCTGGGGGCTAGGCTAACCACACACCCCCATCAGGCTAGCACCTCTCCATTATGCCGACGGTTCTGGACCTGCTCCATAAAACCTAGGGTTGCCCCACTTAACATTCACACCCGTTGCTTTAGCGCTCCTCCTGCTCTACTCTCGGGCCCGTGTGGCCAATGAAACCAGGGGCTAGGGCTTCCACCCAACCCCTCTCCACTACTGCACCCACGGGTCCTTTGTTGTCGGTCATATGTTGTAACTTGTTACCATGGGCCAGGGCTAAGCCCCAAACCCTCAGCTCTCAACTCTCACAGTCACATGGGGTGCCAGATGACTAGGACTAGGGTCTTAGCCTCGACCCCTTTCGCCAATGTTAAATGCAGTAAATTTTACATAATGGATTGCGACTATGGTTTATAAGAACCACCATTAGCACAACGGTAGAGTGCTACATTGTCAACTAGGAGGTAAGGGGTTCGATCTGCCTTGGCCTCAGTTCAACCTTACCAAAATTTTACTTGCCATAGGGGTGCCACATGGCAGCCCATGATGGCCATGTGGAACCCTACCATTGGACCACATAAAAACACATTGACCAATCAAATTTTGACCATGTGCCTACATTAGGAGAGGCCACTTGTCATCCTGTGATTGGTCCAAGTGTACCCAATCATCTTGTTGACTCATTGTACGGACTTCCTAGTCAACAGTCATGTCCTTCAACATGTACATTTTTTAGCTATTTAGGAAAACGACGAGAATGTGATATTTGGAGCATACGATGTCGGTTTTGAGAGATTCAAGTTGCGTTTGATTCAAGATAGAGAGGTCTACGTTTTGGAACTAGTTTCAAGCACTTTTGAAAACTTTATTTTTTGAGCACTTTACTGATCCCTTGGATCATTCCTCCCCATTGGAAGCTTTAGTACCTCCAAAATATCATTTTTAGTCAAAATATAGATGAGTTTATAGTTCCGTCACCCTTCAAATCTCAATCCATTTGGCTTTGCTTGGATTAGTACCTTTGAGCCCCACACGAAGGTACTCCACGTTCCCTCGTTTTGATGTTCTTGTTTTCCTATCAAGGATGGTATCTTGCTGGAATTATTCAAGATATTCAAGAGAGGAATATTCAATTGTAGGAATCTGAACATTCTCTCCTTGATCTTCAATTAAAGGAGGCTCATATAATCTCAAGTTTTCAACATTAACAACTACATATATTTTCATATATGAAGGCAAATCTAACTGGAAAGCATTATTAGCAATATTTTCTAAGATCTTGAATGGACCAAATCTGATTTGCTTGAGTTTTTTACCTTCTCCTTGAATTCTTTCCTTGCTAATGTAAAGCCAAACTTCATATCCCACTTGAAAATTGTGATCAACATGATGCTTATCATGTCTTGTCTTGTACTTGGCTGACTCTTTTCCAATCATTCTTGAACCATTTGATCCACCAATTGAACTTGTTCAATGGATCACTTGAACTTATCTATGTCACTATGTCCATCAATAGTAACATCTTTCCCAAGGATAAAATCTAAAGGAGATTTTGGTAAGTATCCCAAGTATGCCTCAAATGGATATGTTTGAGTCGATGAATGCTTAGCCTGGTTGTAAGCATGTTGGATGTAGTGCAAATGTTCATCCCAAAATTTAGGATGTTTGGTGCAATAAACACGAAGGATATGTACTACTGTTATGTTCACCACTTCTGTTTGGACATTAGTTTGTGGATGGAATGTTGTGCTCTTCTTTAGCTTGGTGTCCATGAGTCCCCGTAAACTTGACCAAAATTTCCCAACAAATTGAGAATCTCGATAAAAAATAATGGATGTGGGAAACCCAAAATTCACCCATACATTTTGAAAGAACATCTGTGCAGTCCGTTCAGATGTAACTTGCTTCTTACATGACATCAAAATACACATTTTGTTGAAATGATCCACAAAAACATAAATATAATCATGGCATTTACTAAACATAGGTAGACCTCCCATAAAATCCATAGAAACACTTTCCCAAGGACGAGAAGGAACAAGAAGTGGAGTATACAATCCCAACTTTCTATTGCTAGGCTTACTAATAGCACACATAATACATCCTTTTACATATCGTGAGACACTTTCATTCATACGAGGCCAATAAAAATACCTTTTTATTTGTGCCACTATCTTGCCTACAACAAAGTGGCCAGTGTTAGTGTCTATGAGTCACCAATGATCAAATGTGCTCTTTCGATGTGATTGATAAGATCTTAGGGTCAAATGGTTATATTTTAAAAAAAAATTCAAATAAATTTTACATCTCTCTGTTGTCATATGGTCATTGGTTATTGTCTAGGTCAGTGCTACTCCATTCACTTTCTCATGGTCATCATCACGTCATGTTATCATTTAGATGTCCTAGGTCATCAAAAGAGTTAATGTGCCATCATATAGGTCATGGTCTAGGATTTTCATTTGATTTTCATCATAATGTCAGTCATAAAAAGCAAAAATGGAGTCATGTCCATCATTTGGGTCATCATCATGGGAGTTAGCAAATTACGGAATGAAGTAAAAGGTAGTATTTTCTTTTCAAGAAATTATGCTACAGTACAATCACCTTATCATGTAATTTCTCAAAAGTACATGTGATGTCACACCACCACCAAAGCAAAAAATCTAGTTTTTTGAGCTATTAAGGGGAATAAAGCTTTTGATGAGTTCATTTCATCCTTCCAGGTTTTCAAGAGCTCCTCTCTTGCACTCCAAAAATCTCCACAACCATAAAAAGGGCGAAATCCATCATCAAATTGCTCCATTCATCAGCTCGCTGCATTTCTGCTGGACATACGCTGCGCTTCTGGACATTCACTGCATTTTTGAGTTTGAAGGTCAAAGCAAGCAAACAACAGGTCATTTCTCATCCCAGAAGTCTTCAAAACTCCTAAACAAGTAGGCGAAGCATTCATCAGTCCTCTCATGTAGTGATTTCCTTCAAAAAGTGATGAAATCCCTCACCTAGGGTTTTATGCTGTGTTTTTAATATTTCATGGTTTTGCTTTCTTCTAAGGAGAAAATTGCTATGTTTTCTTCTAAACACCCTTGTATACACTTGATAGACCCTACCCAACCATTTCCCATACCTATTTTATGCATCTCACCACTTTTCCTAAAACACCCAAGCCCACACTGTACTTCTACCGCGTTTCTGGGTTTTCCTTGTGTTTTCCCTCTTTTGTCCCTTTTCCCTCACCCATTCTCAAAAATTCCACTTCCACCGTGTCCCTAACACCTATCCATATCTCCCCTATTTTTTTTCAGATTTTTCCCTAACGCCTACCCCCTCAATTTCCATCCCTAAAATAACTGCTCTGTTTTCCCTATTTTGCAGCCACAAATCCCCTACCCTTTCCCCTATCAAACTAGGGTTTTCAGTCAAGCAAGACCAACAACATGGCTAGTGAAAATAAGAAATACAATAAGGGAGGAAAGATGCCAAGATATGAGCAAATTCATATGCAGGAGATCAATGCATCAAATTTTTTAAAGAAGTCATTTGAACAAGTAGGATGCCTAGGGTTTTGTAAGAAAGTGCAGGATGTGGGTTATAACCGCGACTTAAAAAGTTTATTTGCAACCAATTTTAGAGGAGATCATGTCACAATTGCAGGGGTAAAATTCATGGTGTATGAAGAGATTATATCTTCAGACACTAAAATCCCTAATGATGGAGAGATTTGGTTGAAGGGGATGGATTTAGACATTGAGCTCTATAAGTTTTCTTGAAACCACCGTACAAAGACTCCCCTTCCCATACCTTTCCTAGCAGACAATTGTTGGACAAGTACACTCCCTTGATGAGGACTATCATGAAATACTTCACCTATGAGGGAAGATTTAGTAGGTTGTATCAGTATCGCATAATATTGTTGATGCACTTCACTTCCATGAAACCACTAAACCTACCCAATTAATTGTTCAGAAGCCTGGATAAGATGGTTGAGAAAGTGTAGAATAAAGGGAGAGACCATTAGGCAAGCTTGTTTCATCATGCTTTGATCAAATTCATAGTCCTCAACCAGCTGGCACATATCAACATGCCATGGGAGACCTTTTTGGAGGCAGTTGCTCTTCTGCCTGCCTCAAGTCAGCCAAAGAGCACAAGTGTTCCTTCTTCAGCTAGGCCACATGAGGTTGGGTCATCAAGCAAGTTATCAATGTCAAAAACATAGCCAAGAAAAGAGATTGAAAAGACATATAACAGAGGTAAGAGGTCATTTTTTCTCTTGAAATAGAAGGAATGCCTATACCTAGAACTAGGTCTCAACCAAAGATGCTTCCTAGGGAGAGTATCAGTGAAGTAGGAACTCAACCTGACACTATGAGACAAGAATAATCAAGAGGAAAACCCGATACATCATTGCACATTGAAGAACAAGCACCTCTTGATTTAGAGATGGTAGACCTAGAAGAAGAACAACATGGAAATAATGCAATAGAAGACACACTCAAGGAAAAAGAGGCTCATATCATAGAGCTAAAAGATGACCTTGCCAAAGGAAAATTTCATGGTATCTTTTTTGCAACAAGAGAATAGACAACTCAAATTAAACCTACTGTTGCAAAGTAAACCACAAGGGAACCATCCATCATCCACCAAGGCATATGTTGTGGTAGAAAAATACAAGGGAAAGGCCATTATTGATGTGGATCAACTATAAGAAAAATACATTAAGGCACAACCAAGAAGGCCTAAAACTAGAGCAGAATCAAGAAGAGAAAAACTTGAAAAAGAGCCATCTCCTCCTTAATCCCACCAAGACATCAATGACATCATAGCTTTTGAAGTTGAAGAAGACAGATAATTCTGGCTTTCGGTAGTAAATGAATACCTAGAGAAGCTACTAAAGAAGGAAAATAGAAACACTGCCATGTAGAGGCACACGACAAGGCACTATTACACAAGAAATTTGATTTCCAAGATTAGTGTTAGGAACATGAAGAAAAAGCTCAAGAAGAAGGAAAACCTTGATCTTTTGGCTGATGCATCCTTAGTTGCTTGAAGGCAAGACATAAAGATGGAAAGGAGAGAAATTTTGGCAAAATTTTGTAAATTTTTGAGTTTTCTGTCACACAGGCAATTAGTGCACAGAAACACAACGTGTGCTCGCTGCGCTTTTTCCCAAAGGCTCCAAATGACAAATGGAAAACATGTACAGGTGTATTATGGTTAGTATATATCAAAAATCTACTTTTGGTATCTTTTCAACTCATGGATTTGCAGGAAAAGGTAAAAAACCACTAAAATTTCACCTTTTTGCCACTATTTTTGGTCACATGCTGCACTTCTGGAGCAGTTGTGGAAAATTGAGTTTTAAGTAGTCTTGGAGAAGTTTTTTTGATGATTTCAAGTTTTAGTGATATAGAAGTCATCTTAGGAAACCCGTACCAACCTTTAGAAAAGTTCAAATATCCCTCAAAGTCATCCAAATCATCCTCCAAATCTCGTCGCGCTTATGCTAAATTTCACTGCGTTTCTGAGAGATTTCACCGTGTTTATGGGTTTGAAGATTTTTTGGACACGTGGAGGTCAAAAGAAAAAAAAAGGGTTGATGTAACAACTGTCTCATGAGTTTTTTCATGGTTAATGAGCCTATTTAAGGTCATCTTTGTTAAGGGATCTTATGTTTAATGACTTGAGACAAAAACTCAACTTGTTAGCTAAAAAAGGGGAAGATGTTTCTAACTCCCATAGAATTAGGCTATGAGTCATTAGGTGCAGCAATTAGTTTCTTTGGATCAGGTTTCGACCCATAGAGGTGGCATCTTGTTTATTTTTCTATATGTACTCAAACTCAAGTCATTGTGAGGGTTGTTTACTTGGTAATCATAGTGTGGAGCTTGTATACACCATCTTACAGTGATATTAAAGACAGTTGCAACAATAATCTTGGGATTCATGTGGTATGCTTATTGGTAGTGTTTCTTCTTAGTTTTATCATTAATTTGAATTTTTATTTATTCTTACAACCGTATGTATTCTTTCATGTGATCATCTCATTATTTTTTAAGAAGAATTCATAAGTTTTATTCTCTGTTTTGAGGAGATCTTCTTGTTTGTGTTCCATTTCTTCTGATAAATGAATTCATAGTCATATGCTCATTTTGATCCTTCATTTTTCAACCCTATACCACAATGAAAATCCAAATATGTCACTAAACATACCTACTTTGCCACATTTTCATCCATGCAATTGATCATTCGAAACCCTAACCTAGTTCCTAGATCTATGATCTTGATCCGACAAACTTAAATAAAAAAACCTAATCAAATTTTACTAAGCTTATAACTAGCCTAAAATCCTTATTCTCCAATCATCTCCATTGACTGTGAGCTTGACATTGAGAGAGCCCTCTCTGATTTGGTAGGGCTAGCTACCAAATTGAAAGTTGGTCTGTGGTTACCCCTTTAGCTTCCTTTCTCAGCCTTGGGAAACTGAAGGGTGATAAAATTTTTGGTGCCATTTCCGGGGATCGAAAGGTTTCATCTTCTTTGAGAAAGATTGTTCAAGTTGCAGATTTTATTACTGATGGTGGATAATGATCAGACAGAGGAAGGATAAAATCGTTCACCTGGCGACTCCAACCTGATCCAAAGACTCCACTGGTTGCAGATCCAGAAGTCGATATGAGTTCTTAGTCTAGAAGATATGCTCCTATGTATCGAGATCATGTTCTAGGCTTTCCAAATCATATTCCTCAGGTAGATTGGCAAACATACTTTCCAAAATTAAAATATGGAAAAGATGATGATGCTACACTTTGTTTAATAAGATTTCATATGCATGTGCGTAAGCTAGGGAGTAATTTTCATGAAGATTGTTTAATGAAGACGTTTATGATCACATTAGAAGAAAGAGAATGACTTTGTTATGAAAGATTTCCTCCTGCTTGTATTTATTCTCTCACAGATTTTCACTTAGTATTGTTTGATAAGTATAGAGAAACCTATCCTTCTTTGTTTTTGATTGAGGATTGTTGTCATCACTTGGAGAATTTTATTCAAGAGTTGGAAAGTGCTTATGGCGATGAAGAGTTTTGTGGATGATGAACTATTAGATGTTTTGAATGAAAACCATTTTCACCACCATGAGAAGATCATGGATTCTACCCTGGATGACAACGAACTTGAGCAGCGGGTTTGTCTCCTAGAACTTAATTATCAACCCATTTAGCAGATTTTAAATCAGCAAGGAAAATAAGACATATATAGTCAAATGTTTTATGCTTCTTCTTAGGAACTAATGGAAAAAAGGCAGATTTTAGATCCTTTTAATCATTCTTATTCTCAAGAATATGAGAATGTAGCCCAATACAATCAAATTGAAAAGGTATCTAATGTAGAGCTACTTCTTACTATGCATATTATGGAAGAACGTATTAAAAATGATCTTGTTCAAATTGTTGTTTATTATACTCCCCTGCAAAGTCTCAATCCGGATATCCATGAAGAAACACTCATGCATGAAATTTCAGATTTGGAGGATGATAGACGAACCACTATCATTCATTTGGAAAACAATCCTGAAAGAGAACAACCATTGATTACAAATGAATTTTACCTTTCTCCTCTTATTGATAAACAAGAGGCAATCCTTAATGTTTTTCAAGACCCCTTGGGAAGTCTTTTGGAATTATCCGAAAAGGTGGAGTTTTTTTTCTTCGTCGACACAGAGATTGGGTTTAGTTTTCATTTGTGGTTGTCATTACCACAACACTTTTCCTTTGAGGAAAGTAGGAGGATCAAGAAATTGGATAGCCATTTGCTTTCATGGCTACACTGGATCTTTGACTTTGCTTGATAAGATAATTTATGGATCAGTTAGAGTAGGTAAGGTGTGATGAATAAGCTCAAATTTTTGAGCATCTTTTTCAGTGTCAGTTTCTAGTTGAGATTACAGTTGATGGTACAATTTAATTTTCAGTTTAATTTGAGTCAGTTTGAAGAATGTAGCTGTAGTGTCTCCATTTCCCAATGAACAAGGTGACCTGGTCTACGGTGTTCTTGAAACCTCCTAAAGAAGCTACCATCCGCAGATGGAGCCAAAGTTAGTGTCTATGAGTCACCAATTATCAAATGTACTCTTTCCATGTGATTGATAAGATCTTAGGGTCAAATGGTTATATTTTCAAAAAAAATTCAAATAAATTTGACATCTCTCTGTTGTCATATGGTCATTGGTTATTGTCTAGGTCAGTGCTACTTCCTTCACTTTCTCATGGTAATCATCACTCATCATGGTCATGCAATCATTTAGGTGTCCTAGGTCATCAAAAGAGTTAATGTGCCATCATATAGGTCATGGTCTAGGATTTTCATTTGATTGTCATCATAATGTTAGTCATAAAAAGAAAAAATTGAGTAATGTCCATCATTTGGGTCATCATCACGGGAGTTAGAAAAATAAGGAATAAATTAAAAAGGTAATATTTCCTTTTCAAGAAATTATGCTACAGTACAATCACCTCATCATGTCATTTCTAAAAAGTACATGTGATGTCACACCACCAGTAAAGAAAAAAATTGAGTTTTTTGAGCTATTAAGGGGAATAAAGCTTTTCATGAGTTCATTTCATCCTTCCAAGTTTTTAAGAGCTCCTCTCTTCCACTCCAAAACTCTCCACAGTCATTAGAATGTCGAAATCCATCATTAAATTGCTCCATTTATCAGCTCTCTGCATTTCTGCTGGACATATGCTGCGCTTCTGGACATTCACTGCGTTTTTTAGTTTCAAGGTCAAAGCAAGCAAAAACAAAGCCATTTCTCATCCCATAAGTCTTCCACACTCCTAAAAAAGTAAGTGAAGAATTCATCAACCCTCTCATGCAGTGATTTCCTTCAAAAAGTGATGAAATCCCTCTCTTAGGGTTTTATGCTGCGTTTTAAAGATTTCATGGTTTTGATTTCTTCCAAGGAGAAAATACCTATGTTTCTGCCTAAACACCCTTGCATACACTTGATAGACCCTCCCCAACCATTTACCATACCTATTTTCCCCATCTCACCACTTTTCCTTAAAAACCCAAGCCCACACTGCACTTTTGTTGCATTTCTAGGTTTTCCCTGGGTTTTCCCTTTTTTGTCCCTTTTCCCTCACCCATTCTCAAAAATTCCACTTCCACTGTGTCCCTAACACCTATCCATATCTCCCCTATTTTTTTAAGAATTTTCCCTAACTCCTATCCCCTCCATTTCCCTCCCTAAACTAGCTGCTATGTTTTCCCTGTTTTGCAACCCTAAACCCCTACCCTTTCCCCTATCAAAGTAGGGTTTTCAGTCAAGAAATACCAACAACATGGCCAGTGAAAAGAAGAAACACAACAAGGGAGGCCAGATGTTAAGATATGACCCAATTCATATGCAGGAGATCAATGCATCAGATTTTGTAAAGAAGTCATTTGAACAAGTATGCTGCCTAAGGTTTTGTAAGAAGGTGTAGGAGGTGGGTTATAACCGTGACTTAACAAGTTTTTTAGAAATTAATTTTAGAGGAGATCATGTCACAATTGCAGGGGTAAACTTCATGGTGCCAGAAGATATTATATCTTCAACCACTATAATACATAATGATGGAGAGATTTGGTTCAAGGGGATGGATTTAGAAATTGAGCAATATAAGTTTTTATTGAAACCACAGTACAAAGGCTCCCCTTCCCATACCTTTCCTAGCAGACATTGTTGGAAAAGTACACTCCCTTGATGAGGACTGTCATGAAATACTTCACCTGTGATGGAAGATCTAGTAGTTTGTATCAGTATCATGTAAGATTTTTGATGCACTTCACTTCCATCAAACCACTAAACCTACCCAATTACTTGTTCAGAAGCCTGGTTAAGATGACTGAGAAAGTGCAGACTAAAGGGAGAGACCATCAGGAAATCTTGTTTCATAATGCTTTGATCAAAGTCATAGGCCTTCACCAACTGGCACAAATCAACATGCCATGGGAGACCTTCTTAGAGGTAGTTTCTCTTCTTCCTGCCTAAGGTCAGCCAAAGAGCCCAAGTGTTCCTTCATCAGCTAGACCACAAGAGGTTGGGTCATCAAGCAAGCTATCAATGTCAAAAACATAGCCAAGAAAAGAGATTGCAAAGACATATAGCAGAGGTAAGAGGTCATTTTTTGCTCTTGAAATAGAAGAAATTCCTAGACCTAGAACTAGGTCTCAAGCAAAGATGCTGCCTAGGGAGACTATCAGTGAAGAGGGAACTCGACCTGACACTATGAGACACGAATCATCAAGAGGAAAACCTGATACACCATTGCACATTGAAGAACAAGAAACTCTTGATTTAGAGATGGCAGACCTGGAATAAGAAGAACATGGAAACAATGCAACAAAATACACACTCAAGGAAAAAGAGGCACATATCAGAGAGCTAAAAGATGACCTTGCCAAAGGAAAATTTCATGGTATATTTTTTGCAACAAGAGAATAGACAACTCAAATTAAACCTAATGTTGCAAAGTAAACCACAAGGGAACCATCCATCATCCAGCAAGGCAGATGCTATGGTAGAAAAAGACAAGGGAAAGGCCATAATTGATGTGGTGAAACTAGGAGATAAAGGCATTCAGGCACATCCGAGAAGGCCTAAAATTAGAGGAGAAGCGAGAAGAGAAAAACTTGAAAAAGAACCATCTCCTCCTCAAGCCCACCAAGACATCAATGAAATCATAGCTACTGAATTTGAAGAAGACCGAGAATTCTGGCTTGGGGTAGTAAATGAACACCTAGAAAAGCTACTGAATAAGGAAAATAGAAACACTGCCATGCAGAGGCACATGACAAGACACTATTACACAAGAAATTTTATTTGCAAGATTAGGCTTAAGAACATGAAGAAAAAGCTAAAGAAGACCCTAAGCAAGCTCAAGAAGAAGGATAGCCTTGATATTTTGGTTGATGCATCCTTAGTTTCTTGAAGGTAAGTTAGAAAGATGGAAAGGAGAGAAATTTTGGAAAATTTTTGTGAATTTTTGAGTTTTTTGTCACAAGGGAAAAATTAGTGCACAGAAATGGAACTTTTGGTCGTTGCACTTTTTCCCAGAAGCTCCAAATGAAAAATGGCAGAAATATACAGGTGTCTTATAGTTATTACATCTCATAAATTTACTTTTGGTATTTTTTAAGCTCATGGATTTGTAGGAAATGGTACAAAACCACTAAAATTTCACCTTTCTGCCACTATTTTTGGTCACACGGTGCGCTTCTAGAGTATTTGTGGAAAATTGAGTTTTATGTAGTCTTGGAGAAGTGTTTTTGCTGATTTCAAGTTTCAGTGATATAGAGGACATCCTAAGATACCTGTACCAACCTTCAGTAAAGTTCAAATATCCCTCAAATTCATCCAAATCATCCTCCAAATCTCGCTGCGCTTTTGCTAAATTTCGCTGCATTTCTGAGAGATTTTTCTGCGTTTTTGGGTTTGAAGATTTTCTGGACACATGGAGGTCGAAAGTAAAAAAGAGTCGATGTAAAAATTGTCTCACGAGTTGTTTCATGGTTAGTGAGCATATTTATGGTCATCTTTGTTAAGGGATCTTATGTTTAATGACTTGATACAAAAACTCAACTTGTTAGCTAAAAGAGGGGAAGCTGTTTCTAACTCCCATATAATTAGGCTATGAGATATTAAGTGCATTAATTATTTTATTTGGATCAGGTTTCGCACCATAGAGGTGGAATCTTGTTTATTTTTCTATACGTACTCAAAATCAAATCATTGTGAGGGTTGGATACTTGGTAATCATAGTGTGGAGCTAGTATACACCATTTTACAGTGATATTAAAGACAATTGCAACAATAATCTTGGGATTCCTATGGTATGATTATTGGCAGTGTTTCTTCTTAGTTTTATCATCAATTTGAATGTTTATTTTTCCTTACAACCATATTTATGCTTTCATGTGATCATCTCATTAGTTTTTAAGCAGAATTCATAAGTTTTATGATTTGTTTTGATGAGATCTTCATGTTTGTGTTCCACTTCTTCTAATGAATGAATTCATAGTCATATTATCATTTTGATCCTTTATTTTTCAACCCTATAGCAAATTGAAGACCTAAATATGTCACTAAACATACCTACTTCTGCTCATTTTCATCCTTGCAATTGATCATTCGAAACCCTGACCTAGTTCCTAGATCAATGATCTTGATCCAACAAACTTAAATAAAACACCCTAATAAAATTTTACGAAGCTTATAACTAGCCTAAAATCCTTATTCTCTAGTCATCTCCATTGACTGTGAGGTTGACATAGAGATAGCCCTCTCTGATTTGGTAGGGCTATCTACCAAATTGAAAGTTGTTCTATGGTTACCCCTTTAGCTTCCTTTCTCAGCCTTGGGAAACTGAAGGGTGATAACAACCAACAATAATAGAAGTATGCGCTTCCCTTATGATGTTGACTTTTTCACCTTGTGGAATACATAGCTTGCCAAGATGATACAACAATTTATCATGAACATGATAATCTAATTCCTCTACTTGGTTACCTTGACACAAAGTTGCATATACATCCTTAAAATCGTCATTTAAAGCATATTGTTCAACATAACTCTCATGCATGACAAAATTATGCTTAAGAATAATGGATGCACTAACAATTGGTCTAGATAACATATCAACAACTTTGTTATAAATACCTTTCTTATACCTTATTACCAAGTGGAATTGCTGTAAGAAACCCATCCATTTGAAATGACTCACTTTTTGTAGATTGGTTTGTGATTGAAAGTATTGCAAAGGTTGATGGTCAGTGTGAATGATAGTTTCCATACTAAAAAACATGTTTCACACTTTTCAAAGCATGTAATGGAGCTAGAAAGGATGAGAAGTTAGAAATAAACTTTCTCCAATATCGGGCTCCTCCCAAGAAGCTTCTAACCTCTGTTACATTATTGGGTTTAGGCCAATTCAAAATGACTTTGAATTTTGAGGGATCAATCTTGAATTCACCCCCTCCAACAATATGACCCAAATATACTAAAGAGGTTTTCCCAAATTCACATTTAGACATCTTCAAATTTTTCTTTCTTTCTTTCTTTAATAATATAGAACTTTCCTAACATGCTTGACATTCTCTTCATGAGTCTTGCTGAAAATCAGTATGTCATATAAGTAGACTATCACAAAATCATCAAGAAATGGTCTTAAAACATCATTCACAACTCTCATGAATGTTGTAGGAGAATTACAAAGCCCAAATGGCATAACCAACCATTCAAACAAACCTTGCTTCATTTTGAAAGTTGTCTTCCAAATATCTCCTTCAGCAATCCCAATCTGATGATAACCACTTCTCAGGTCCAACTTAGTTAAATAAACAACATCTTTCAATTGATCAAGAAAATCATCAATTCGAGGAAGAGGATAGCGGTTCTTTACCATGATTTTTTTCAAGGCTCTAAATTCCAGGCACATGCACCATGTACCATATTTCTTTGGCACTAAAACAATAAGAGACCCACACGGAGCTGTGCTTGGTTTGATGACCTCTCTATCAAGCAACTCTTGGATTTGTTTCTTGATTTCTGCATTCTCCATAACTGACATCCTTTGCATGCCAATGTTTGGAAGAGGACCATCCTACTCAATTGGATCTCATGTTGGATTCCTCTTTTAGGAGGTAATCCTTCACGTTCTTGAAACAACTTATCATATGTGTTAACAAGCTCAATCAAATCAGATTTAAGTTTTGCATCACATCCTTCAAAGACTTAATTTTCAACATCTTCTTTGGGTTTGAGCATCAAGAGTAGAAAATTATTACTAGCATTAACATGCCTCTTCATTTGTCCAACATTCACAAGAGACAAATTCAATTTCTTGCGATGTGATTTAACAATATAATCAATCCCATATTTAAACAAATGATACTTGTTCTCATGGCGATGAAATATGGATTTCGTATCATATAGATATGTGCTTCCCAAAAAAATACCACATCTGTCAAGTGGAATAACATCAAGATCTACCTCATCAATAAAGTTTGCAGTGATGGCGAATTTCAGTTTTCATTTTCTTGTCACTTGCAATTTTGCATTGTCACATATCCAACCCAAAGGATAAGGTTTAGGATTAGGAATGGTTTCCAAATTTAGTTTCTTAACAATGGCTTGTGAAATAAGGTTGGCTTGAGATCCACTATCAAACAAAGTATCTACTTTGTTATGTTTTTAGATGACCCTAATATGGAAAAAATCTATTCCTTCTTTATCATGTTGAGTTTCCTCGAGGTTACTAGAAGAACTAGTATTTGCAATAGAATCCTTACCTTTTAATCCCATGGCTATGATCTTTGTTTCATCTCCATAATCAGATCCTAAATCATGTTGTGTAGTTGCATCAATCTTTTGTTTTCCTTTTTTGTTAAACTTTTTGGGTCTCATCTTAGGATGAAGTTTCAAACAATGGTCTTCATCATGGCCTTATTTTGAACAATGTTTACATGTGAGTTTCTCTCCCTCTTTCTTGATTGAATCATTATTTTCCCCCTTGCATTTGAATTTCCCCTTTCCATCTTTGTCTCCACTCTTGAATGGATTCTTGATACTCTCTTGGGGAACATTCTCCCCTCTTGCTTCTGAATGAGTTGCCTATACACATACTTCATCTAGATTTGTAGAGTTAAACATGAGAATTGTGTGTCTCAAATAACTATGTAAACCTCCAATGTATTTAAGTAGAGTGTCTTGAGAGGATAAATCTATACCCAAAATCAAAGCTCTTCTTCTAAATTCATGAGTATAACTTTGCACACTCTGACCCTTAGCTTGCCTAAAGTTTTTCCAATCCATTATAGACTTTTGCATGTATGCTAATGGATAAAATTGTCTTCTTAATGAAACTAAAAAGTCATTCCAAGAAGAAATGATCTTACCAATTTTCTTGAGATCTTCTTGAGTTTTGGCCTCGCAGCAAATGAGTGTTGCAATTTTCAACCTTAGAGAGGCAAGCTGAATTTTGGTCTCATCATCCTTGATTCTTTGTATCATTCAATAAAATTCAATCTGACGAACCCAATTATCCAATTTCTCAGAATTTACCTCTCCATTGTGTTAGTACTCCGTAAATTATAATAGGATGATGGTAGAGTCATGGAGGTAACTACAAAGCCACTTGTAACTAGAACCTGGTCTTTCTAGTTGGAGGGGGCTCCCTCACTTGGAAAAACTAAAGATTGGATCCTCTGAAATGCATGATTAGACAAAGATGAAATATTGTTTAAAATTTTTGTTTGGAATATGGAGGTTAATGAAGGGTAGACACCTGTGATCAATAGATTCACTGCTACTAACTCATTTAAACTTATGAATGTAACATCCAAAAGCATTTAAAAAGGCTTATCAAGTGCGCACTTTGGATTAATGAAATAAAATTGAAGTATTTAGGGAGAAACAAATAGATCTGCTTCCTTTTACATACATCATAACATTAGGAACTTCATGTGCTGCATATGTGTGAAAAAGAGATCAAGAAGAAGAAATAGAGCATATAGGTATATAGAATTCCATTCGCGACTGAAATACATGAAACAACTGAGCTATAGAAGTGCTGAACTGAATCTAAATTAAAATGAAATCATAATACCCATACAAATGGAAGATTATAGGGAAGAAATAATATATTATCTGATAAACATAGAAAACACAGCTCCAAAGTATCATACCATAAGAATCCTTGCAAACACTGAATGGAAAACCTCAACCATAAGCATCTTTATTCATAAAGTATTGATCACAATGACTTATTTCTCAAAGTAAATCATAATACATTCCAACCATTCTTACATCGAAATTGTGGCATTAAATAGCCACACACTAGAAGGAAAATAGGTCTAGATGCATGCAATCCATGATCCCTGACGTGGATCAAATCAATACTAAAAAGAAGAAACTAAACCAAGTTTGTAGTCTTTTTCCTAAGATAAAAGAAAAAATCATTTCTATCATTATCAACTTATATGAAGTACAAAGTGTCCAAAATCATACAAACTATCCATAACATTGAACCATATCCATTGACACAAAAACATAAACAACAATAGACTGACAATGAACTCGTTCTGTGCTGTGCAGTGCTAGGTAGCACTCCTTGCTATTGTGTTTTTTACCCAACTGATGACACCTAGATGATGATTCACCATATGAATTGGCTCCCAGATCATCTACGCCTCCATCCTCTCACCTTCCAACACCCGGTAGACCTTTCTAGACTCTATGGTAGACTACGTGTACACAAACAACAACAAAAGAACTTTTTTTTGGGACAGACAACAACCAAAATACATGTAATAGTGGCACTGCGCAATGCTGACAGATATTACTTGTATTTTGAGGGTGAGTGGCAGGCTTTATGAATTTTATGAATATTCACCCTAACTACTCAGTATTCAAAATAAATGAACATTTGTACATAACCCTGAATCTAAGATTAAAATTAACTATGTGTGTGGAAGACAGTGTGTGCGCAACGACTCAAAATTACGGCTTGATCACAAGTCACCAAGTCTTGAATTAATAAAAAAAACACACTTAGGAATTTTGGAGACACGACCCTACCTCCGGAAACTCCAATTGCATCGTGTCAATGCTGTGGTGATCATCAGGAGGATGCTACGCAACAGATTGCGGAGCGCTGTTGCGTAGCTTCTTTACGTAGCACACTGCTTTGTGACTGCTTTGGTGATGCATTCCAATCTCAGGCTTTGTAACACCATGAACCATCCTCAATTTTGAACCAAGAACCTTCAACCAACTCAGAAATCAATTGCACAAGCGGTGATGGAAACAGAATGGTGACATACTGTTTTGATTTGAAAATTGGCATTATGGTTAAGTGATGTGAGTCATGTGCTCCACGATATGATATTATGGGGTAACGATTTGAAACATAGGTCGAATGTGTCAATTGGGTAGTGGGGTAAGTATGATTCATTGTGAATTTTATTTGTAATGATGACCATTAGGGGATAGAGGGGATGGAAACTAGGATATATGAGTAGTCTAAGAATTGTGAAATTTAGGGAGGTGAAAAGATAAAAGGGTAGGTGAATGGGGTATTATGATTTGGTAGATGAAAGATAGAAAAATTAGATATAAGGGGTGGGTTTAAGGTCTTAGGAAGGGATGGATGGATTAGGAAAGAAATAGGAATGTATTACTCCCATTGGTCATCTTGCTCTGGGCAACACAATTCTTTAACTTCAACTGACTTTTTGACATTGACTTTCAGGACTTTGTGACAGTTTATATGTTCCACATGAAGAACTCATGACAATGACTCCTTAGGACCCAATGATGTTTCAAACTCAAACTAAATCACTGAATGACCAGACACATGATGATGTTATGGACACATGACACTCAAACTTAGGACAATGAAAACGTTCGTAAGTTTGACTTATTAAAAGATTGGGAACTGAATGGATTCAAAACATTGATTTGACACACACCAAAATACTGATCCTAACACATTGTACATAGGAAATTCAAATTTTATGTCAAACTTTAACAAAGGAGTTTTACGATGTCCCATTGGAGATCTTGGAGGGTTTTGTGAAGGGGTTGAGGTAGAATCATATGAGGGTGAAGATGGAGGTGAAGGAAAAGGTGGAGGTAGAGGTGGTGGTTTTTCACCATTTCCTCCATTCCCTTTTGGAGTATTTGAACTCTCTCCTTGAAACCTTGTGTTCCTATCTTCATATAGAACTTTCACCATTTCAGAAATTTCAAGGAAAGATTTTTTGAAAGTTCTCTTATCCTCAGACATAGTTTCATGGCCCTCTTCATGTGCCATGAATGGTGAAGCTTGAGGTGAATGTGTTCTCCTTGAAACAACTTTAGAACTTGGCTCCAAAAGCACTCCTCATATTTTGAGCTTCAACCTTGTAAGCATAAAAAAAAACTTGCAACAAAATTAAACCTTCAAAATAACTAGGGCTTTGATACCAAACTAATCTGTATTACAAACTTAAGGTTATTGTTAAATGTGCAAGTTAAATTTTATGTCTTTTAGGAAAGGGATAAATTTGAAAAAGTACATAAATTAATGGTTTTAAAACTCAGTTTTCAGCATAAAAATAGAGACAAATATACTATACACAACAACACAAGACAAAAAAATGATAAAGGAGTTTACCCCTCCTGGGCTACATTTCCTGGTCCATCTTGCAATGTTGGGCCTCTTTCATTAAGTGCTCAAATATTTATTTCATTGATTTACAATGCTTAGAATGACAAAATAATGTCTCCAATGGCTCCAGAAGACCCAAAAACCTCAAGTTGGGCTCTTGTTGGGCTCAATTTAGCCAAAAACTCACAATGTTATGCTTCAGAGAAGTTTTTCTACTAACCAATCTACAAACTAGACTCTTTGTCTAACCATCCTACGTTTTCCGCACTTCTAGAGACTCTCGAGCGGAAATTTCGCCTAGCGCTGGTGGGATTCACGCTAGATTGAGTGCAAAATGTCGAACAATTAATTCGTCCAATAACCCATACGTGCAGAATTTTCTTCCCTGCACCTAGTCATGTGGGTGCATGTGGCTAGGGGCTAGGTTAACTGCACCCGAGAAACTTCACACCTTCCGCCACTCCACACAGTCATATAAAACCCCATAAGGCCTAGGGGGTGGGCTAACCACCTGCCCTCGCAGGGCTAGCACCTCGCCATTTTGCCGACGGTTCTAGACTTACTCCATAAAACCAGGGCTAGCCCCCTTAACCTTCACGCTCGTTGCTTAACGCCCCTCCTGTTCTGCTCTTGGTCCCATGTGGCAAATGAAACCAGGGGCTAGGGTTTCCACCCAACTCCTCTCCATTGTTGCGCCTGCGGGTCCTCCGCTACCAGTCATATGCTGCAACTTGTGACCATGGGTCAGGGCTAAGCCCCAGGCCCTTAGGTCTCCGCTCCCGCAGTCACGTGGGGTTCTAGATGACCAGCGCTAGGGGCTTAGCCCTGGCCACTTTCCCCAACGTTAAATACGGTAAAGCTTAAATAGAGATTTGCGACTATGGTTTATAAGAACCATGAGTAGCACAATAGTAGAGTGCTGCATTTTAAACTAGGAGGTTGGGGGTTCGATCTACCCTGGCCTTAGTCTGATCTTACCAAAATTATACTTGCCACAAGGGTGCCACGTGGCAACCTGTGATTGGGCCATGTGTCACCTTTCCATTGGACCACATAAAAACCCATTGACCAATCAAATTTCAACCATGTTCCTAAATTAGAAGAGGCCACTTGTCAGCCTATGATTAGCTTGAGGGTACCCAATCATATCGATGAATCATCATATGGACTCCCCAGTTAGCAGTCCTGTCCTTCAACTTGCACATTTTTTAGCTTTTAAGGAAAACAATTAAAACACAATATCTAGAGCATACGATGTCGATTTTGAGCGATCCAAGTTGCATTAGATTCAGGACGACGAGCTCTACGTTTTGGCACCAATTTCGAGAACTTTTGAACACTTTCATTTTTTAGCACTTTACTGATCCCTTGGATCATTTTAAGTGCCAATATTCTAAAAATAGTGAAATGGCCCTCAAGGCTATTGATTGGGGCTAAGTTATGATATCTTCAAATATCACTCTATTTTTGGTTAATTATATCTTTAAGAACGAGAATTTAGGTAGGGCTAACCATATTTGATTAAAGGATCGTTTCCCTTTGAAGTTTCCCACATAATTATTTTATGAAGAAACAAAGAAATTCTACATTGCGTGGCCAAAACATTCTTGCTTCTTGATATTAAAAGGTTGATTCCCAATCCAATTTTGTGTAATTTTATTTAATAAAAAGATTATGGATAGTTTCTATGTTGTTTTGACATATGTGATAGCGAGAAGGTCCACAAATTCCAATTTTCCTTACATTTTTGGTAATAAGGATTTTATGGTGATCACAGAACTAGTGAAAAATGTTGATCATGGATAATCTATCCATGTTTTGAATATTAGATCAAAACCTAAATTTTAAAGGAGTCCTTAAGGGAAAAGTAGAGATAAATAGCCCTATTTTATTGAATATTCAGATATTGTCCAACCCATTGTGTCCTCCTCAACTAGATGGCATGGTTCACACCTTGAAAATAAGATTTCTCAAGAATGAGCAACCTCTTGCATATGTTTTGGCACATCACAAAGGGCCCAACCATTCCAATAACCTTCCTCCATATATAATGATACGTGATAAACAAATTTCCTTCACCCAAATAACCATTTGATGTGTCTCATTTCCTAGTATTCTAGTAACATCATCCTTTATTAAAGGAAAAATTGCTATCGTAAGCTTCCAATTTGATGAGCTGCCCCTTACATAAGTAGGTGACTCCAAGCACGATTTCTTATCTCCATAAAAAATACTTGTGCATGATCGCACTTTTCTATCACCCCTCTTGTTGTGCTATCAATCACCATAAAATTTTAGAACCTATGACTGAATTATTTTGAGATGGATCTCTTATGCATAACCCTCCGTGGATTTTCAGATTGCGAAAAATTCCATTTTGATAAGATGATTTTTTATTTATTTTTTGTATTGGATTTTCCTCCTTGCGAAAGGAATTCTTTATTTATTGGGCCATCTGCAGGTAAATTCATGAAGGAGCAAGAAAAGATAAGAATTGGTGCAATGGAAGGGCTGACAAGATTTCCTTTACTAGAGTTCCTCTCCCTACTAGAATTTACTAATGAGCTCCCCATTGTTCAAATTACTTTTTAAACATGGAGATAATAAGAGTCCATGATGGATGGGGATGATATTTTAAGCTAATTTGCATGCCCACATATTTAAATTCCTTCCATCCAAAAATTAGAAATCCCAATATTCACAACATGTTTCCTTTTATTAATCTATTGACATTCTAGGTATAGATCTAAATTATTTTCTTTATTGTTCAGTTCTCTTGAGGCTAAGACAAATTTATCTAATATTGATTTAAACCTACAATAATAATAACAAAATATCCTCCTACTAGCAATGTATCATCCATGAATTGTGAATGGTTGATGTTCTTTGTTGTCTAACAAATCTTATTCACATAAGTGATTCTCTTCTCCTTACATAATCTAGTCTACTGCTAAGAAAATATTCCACATATATATATATATATATATATATATATATATATAATGGGATATAAAGGATAAAATTTCCATAATCTCCTAAAGTATTTAAAGAAACCAGCTGACCACCCATTCACTAATAGAGAGATCCATGGGCATGAGGTGCACGTAGAAATCCATTTTTTCACCTGCTCCTCAAACCAAAAATTTCTCAAGACCTAAAATAAGAGATGATGGTTCACCTGATTAAAATGCATTCATAATGTCTATTTTGATAATCATTCCTCCCCCCTCTAGATCTCTTGGAATGAGTTTCTTCTTGCATTAATATGATGTTGTCAACAATTTATTAGTTTCTCATAAATTCTATTGGTTTTCAAAGATCAATTTAGGAATTAAGGGTTTTGTTATAGAGGAAATATTTTTTGTTTCCAACATATAAGACACATTGCATAGAGAAATAGGCTTAAATCTTACAAATGAGGAAGGATTAACTTCCTTTGGCATCAATGTGAAGAAAGAGGAATTAATTCCACCTTCTATATAGCATTATTTGTGAACATAATCAATCATCCTATAAAGGTAAACCTTTACACTATCCCAACATTGTTGGAAGAAATGCACCATGAAGCCATCAAGCCTAGGAGTGTTCTATTGAACAAAGAATTTTAAGGGTAGCTAGAATTATTTTTCCCAAACTGGTCTAAGAATATTTTCATTATCTTGTTAAGTTATGTCAAGAAGGTTGTGTTTGAACATATATTGGGTCACTTCCTCTTCATGATTTCTTGGATCCTTATAGAGATTGATGAAATGTTGAATAAAAACATTTTAAATTTTGCGATATCCGATGATACTTTTTGCATTAATTGATGTACATATAATATTATTCTTCCAACACCTCTTTTTATCATAATTGTGGAAAAAATTGGCATTCTTATCCCCCACATGAAACCATAAGCTATGAGACTTCAAATACCACAATTCCTCTTCCCCATTCAATGCCTTATGCTAGAAAAAAAATTCCCTCTTTTCCTCTTGCAATGCATCCATAGAAATACTATCTTATTCCATTCTTTGTTAAATGACCTCTAATTTGGTTTTATGATGAAGGATTATTTTCTCCCATTTTGTATGATTTTATTTCTCCCATTATTTTAAAAATTTCTCTGCTTCTTTGATTTTTTGTTCCCATGTATAAACTAGAGATCCTGACACCCATTTTCCCCATGCTTCGAACACCACCTCCATAAGTCCATATTACTGAAACCATTAGAGTTTTAAATAGAATGAAAATTGACCATAATATACTTCTAGAAGGAGAGGTAAATAAATTGATTAATGATCCAAATCTCCCCAGGCCAAAGCCTAATATGAGAAGGAGAAACATTGATCTAGGAAATCACTTCTAAGAAGAAATTGATCCATCTATGTGGCAATGTGTGTTATCACCTAGAAAGTGATAATCTAGCCATTTTCTAATAGGATGATCGAAATAAACCATGTAGTATAGGTTTTACACAAAGAAACCCACTTTAACCTTAGGAAATAATTTAGAGAACC
Source organism: Pinus albicaulis (assembly GCA_034641835.2). Lineage (NCBI taxonomy): Eukaryota > Viridiplantae > Streptophyta > Pinopsida > Pinales > Pinaceae > Pinus > Pinus albicaulis. Next base: position 559,947,938 of record CM076580.1, on the reverse strand, counting down.
ATTTTTCTAAATTATTTCTGTTTACCCACTTGAAAATAACCCATAAATTTGTTTAATTAATTTCAAGTTATTTTCATAGTTACCCATTCTCTGAAAATAATTAAAATGTTTTCACCCATCCATAGAAATAATTAAATCAACCTTTTTTTTGTGATTAAACACATATAATTTATATTACTAAATAAATAAAGAGTAAAAAAATTGCAACTGGTCTGCTAGATTGGAAACCAAACCAGCTGCATTAAAATATTGTCTTGATCACACCCTTGTCCAGAAAACCATAAGATTTTTCTATCTTTGATACCTCTTAGACAGCTAAAAAAATTGGCCTTTCCTAACAGAACTTTTGATAGGTCTTCCTATTTGAAAATTTTTCCAACTATAATCTACAGACCCAAACTTAACAAAAAATCCACTATACTTCCTAATTAAGCCTAAAACCATATCGACTATAAACCTAGTCACTTCCATGACAAACTGAAAGAGGGTTTCCCCATGCTCAGACCTCATTTCACAAGAGTTGAAGCCGCTACTGGACCTGCGTTAGATACTTCCGCTAAAGCCGCCGCTGGAGCCTTTGGAGTCGTTGTTGGTTTACCTCCTGTGCCACTGACCTCTCGAGCTCTGTATTTCCTCATGCAGGCAAGTTCCCATTTTGTGTCCCACAACATAATATCAACATTATGAATGTACTTGAGATAAATTTAAAACATGGTATTCATATCCACGATACGTCCATCCTGCAATTTTTCAATGTTCATCAAGCCATTCAAGACTGCTTCAGTTCCACTCAGGCATTGGTCTATATCATTTAGATGAATTTCAGTCTCTAACTTCCTTTTGGATCTTTCCTCTGCTATCCCTGCTTTCAAATTTCCCACCAAAGCCCTGACATGCCATGCAGTCTCCAAGGTTTTATGATACATAGTCGCTTGAGTCCAGAATTCCCCAGTATCGATAATCTAGTCCACTTCTTCCTCAATTCTTCTATTCGAGACAACCCTTCACTACCTTCACACCTCTTTCTCCCAAAATTCAATAATATATTTTCCTTTCTGCGGCACTATGGAATGGTAATTGTCAATTGTTTCTCTCGATGTTGTCTCCATGTGTGAAAGTTTTATGGAACCCACTCCCCGTGCATCCACTCCGGGTCTGCCTCTAGGATTTCCCCCCACACCTCTAACTTTTCCCATTGCACTCTGTGAGACCTTGCTTTCCCTCGTTTCTATAACTATCACAAACTCACTATTCTTTTCGCTTTGACTCAAGTCAAAAATTCATGTTCCCAAACCCCAATTTAAAGTCGATATCATTGACTTGCCTTGCCTTATCAATTTTTTTTACTTTCCCTCACTATTTTTAGTATCTCTGGTCCATTGATGATGTTTTTGTTATGTCGTGTGTGCCTATGGTCACTCTCCCAATCATTGATCCTTCATAATGGTTTATAGAGGCTAATAATCGCCATTAACCTGCTCCTGTACATTGCCTCTATTGATTTCATATGTTCCCACTCTACAAGAACTTCCTTCTCATTTATGAGGCAATCTACATGAAAGACCATAATGGAGGAGAGCCCATCTTCACCAACTTCAATTGTCATCATGTCCATGCACTAAGTAGACGTATCCCTTCTCACATCCCGATTAAACCTTTCTTGCCCTCCATTATGAGGATTTATTCATTCACATGGCTAAGTGGGTCTTAACCAGGATTCAAGCCCACCACCTTGTTGTCTGCCTCAGTTGGTGACGTGGAGTTATCCCTCTATGCCAAAATTTGGTAGTATTCCTTTAGCTAGAATTCTGAGAGGTCCTCCCAACTCATGTCTATTGGCGTTTGTATACTGACTGCCCCTTTCTTTTCCAACCTGTCCACCAACGCATTCGCTGACCTTCGGAAAAAGGTGAAGTCCATTTTTTTCAGAGCCTCCAAGTGGAGCTGTATACATTGGATTAAATGTGCCAGGCACCAATTCTGTGTTACCTTTCCTATATGTGTGCCACATTAAAGGCTACGTGATGCTTGGATAACTAATGATGATTCTCCTTCGACAATGGCATTTACCATTCCTTCCCAGGTCAACAACTCCAACTCGTGATCCAAGGCATGGAATTTTACTACATTATTAGAGGCATGACCCAAATTAATGAAAAAAACTTTGCATATTTGGCTCGTCCAGTCTCGTATAACTCCTACCGCTTCCCTTTTGACGCCCCATTAAAATTCAACTTGAGAAAGCCTTTAGGGGGATACAAATAGAACGTTAATTTCAACTGGATATGGCAATATCTTGAGTGGTGCCTTTGCATACTCAAGTATTCTATTTCTAGGTACTTTAAAATTATTGCTTCCTTGGGGGAAAATTGTTCCTTTGAAGGTGTAGGCCCTCTTCTAATTACTGCTTCTTTTAGCTGACACCTTATTGCTTCCACCAGGGTGTCTACAAGGAGATTCTTATCATGAAATATTCATTTATTCTACTCCTTCCACACTGACCAAAGGATGAATCCCGGTACCAGGTTCTAGGAGAGGTTCACCACCTCCTTTTTTGTATAATGTAGTCACCACTTCCTGAATATTATCCTTGATTCAACCTATTTTTCTGAAGATGAAAGTCATCCAATCCCATAATACCTCTGTATAGCTACAAGTATTCAATAGATGATTTATATTCTCCTATGTGTTTCATAGTTTCCTCAAAGCTGGGTCACATGTACTAGTACATCCCTCACTAAGATATACTTTTTATTTCTTAATATTGAACTCCCCTCATTTCCCCCCATATTAATTGGTCCTGGTCCTCATTGAATAATATTTTTTTCTTACTCAGTTCCTCTGCTAAAATTTGAACTACCTGGTCATTCTGGTTTGGTTGCTGAAAAATGGTTAAGTTCCACATTCTCCACTTGTTATTTTCCAATCCATATTCCAAGAAGTGGTGAACTTCTCTTTAAGCTCAATCCTTCGTAAATAATTGGTTGGGGCACCATTCCTCCCTATTTAACTTAGGTTTTTATTTCCATGCATTATCCCAAAATATGGATGCCCTTCCATTTCTAATCTCCCAGAAATAATTTTCTTAGATTGTTTCTCTATTATTCCAGGCCAAGTTCCAGATTTCCGACCCATGAATTGAATCTGACAGGCATGCAATGTCCTTTGTGCTGCAATTAGGTGCATATTTTGCATTCCAAAGCTTTTTCCATTGTGTTGAACCCACCTCCACCATATTTTTTCTCCACTCGATTTGTTAAATATCTACAGGTCTTGAAGACTGATCCCCCCTACATATTTGAGTTTGCAAATTGTGTTCCATTCCAATAGCACCCATTTTATTTTTTCCTCTGCTCCGTGCCAAAGAAATTTGCTTTGAATTTCTCTGATCATCTGTAAAACCCCTTTAGGAGCTAGGAGGATAGATAACACGTAACCCATAATTTTTTGTAGAACAACCTTGGTTAGCACAAGTCAACTAGCCACATTGAGAGCCCTAATGGTCCATCTCGTTACCCTATCCTCTAAGTTTCAGATAACCTTTTCCTCGCTGGATTACTTCCAAGCTTGAATTTTTAGAGGGATCCCAAGATATTTTGATAGGATATTTCTTCTTTGGAATCCTAAGATAACATTTAAATTCATCTAGATTACATTATGAGTATTAAAGAAAAAAATCATGGACTTGGAATGGTTTATCCCCATGCTTGAGGCAGAAGAAAATGTGTCTAAGATGAGTTTAAAAGGGCGGGCCTCCTTAATTGTGAGAATACCATGCAACATGGTATCATCCAAAAACCATTGATGCATTAAAACCTAGCCTCCTTCATGTAATGGAAGGCCTCTTATCTCACTGTCTATGCTAGTAGTAAATATTTCTCGCCTGAGGCCTTCTATCATTATAACAAACAAGAATGGTAACATGGGGTCTCCTTGCCTAATTCCCCCTAAATGGGAAGAAAGGATTTTCCAGATCCCTATTTAACAGAATTGAGAAATAGGGGGATGAAACCAAGGCCATAATCCAACTAATCCATTGATTATTGAAACCAAATTCACCAAGCACTGCCTCCATATACTCCCAAGTGATCTTATCCTACACCTTCAACAGATCCAACTGTACTATCATACATGCCTTCCTATGGCTCTTCAGAGAGTGGGAAATATCATGCACATATGTCACATTGTCCATGATCTACCTGCCCTCCATGAGCCCAAATTGTTCTTCTAAGATCAGAAATGGAAGAACCATTTTCATCCTATTGGCTTCTACTTTTGATATGATCTTGTATAACACATTATAGAGGGTTATTGGCCTAAATTTTTCTGGAGTAATTTCCTTGTCCTCCTTCGGTACAAGAGTGATAAAAGTATATTTTAGAGCCTTCAAGATAGTAGCACAATTATGGGAATCCACTACCACCTCATGTACATTGATTTTGAATATTTCCGTGCATGCTTTGAAGAAGTCAATAGTAAAGCCATCTGGACCTGGGGATTTACCGTTTGAAATCTCGTTTACTACCTAAGCCACCTCTTCCATGGAGACATGCTTATTTAGATTCTTGTTATGCTATTACATGATTAACTTAGGAATATTCTTGATTATCTTTTGGATATCTTCTGTCCTATCCACTTGGGGCTCCTCTATAACTTTTTGAAAATGTTGAACCAAGACTTGTTCAATATCCTAATGAGATTCATAGGATTTCCCCCTATCATCCTTAATTCTGAGTATTCGATTGGAGCTTATGTGTTCAATTATTGATCAATGGAATAAATTAGTGTTATTCTATCCTTACTTGATCCATAACACTTGAGATTTATGTCTCCATAGAATTACTTTCTGTCAACACCTTTCCGTCCAAAGTTTCAAAAGCTCTGTCTCCTCTCTTCTCCTTTCCTCCAAATTGTTGGAAAGTGTAACTAGGTTTGGTCTTCATAATGACTTGTAATTATGAATTTATGTAATGCATAAGACAAAGATAATAAAAATTATTTTGTAAATTCTTGACTCATGGGTTTCATGAATAAGGAGTTTTATTATTAGGTCCAAGATTTCTTCTTGGTGCCTTTAGGGGTTTGTCATATTGTCATAAATGTATACTTTAGAGTCATGTATATGAATTATTGTTACATATGTAAATGACAATTATTGATTAAAATTATGCCTCATGACCTTGTCAATATGCTCATGGAAGATGGCTCAAATGTGATGCATATACCCTTGAACAAGTCAGCCTAGGAGATGCTAGAAGAAGTCGGCTCACTAATAGTTGATCATGTCAGCCTAGAGAGGGTGAGACTATCCCTAAATATAAACAAGTCTGCGACCTCATTGTAACCAATCATTTTAGATTAAGTTATTTTATCAAGTGGGATTAAAAGTTTTTTTCTAGTGTGAAGTCTGAAGGTTGATATACAAAGAAAATAGAAGGTTAATTATCTCTGTTTTGGGCTCATTATACCTCGCATATCCTAGGAGACCGAGATCTGTTACAGCAAGGAAAAGTCTGACCTCAGTGCATATTGAAGGATTGGATTTTGGTGTGAAGAGAAGTGTCAAGAATACTAAGAAGAGTCTCATTACAACGAAGAGAAATGGGTCCCGTATACTCTATCTTGAGTATGCTACATCTCTGTATAGGGTTTGAAATATAGTGCGAGATAAAGGAATGTAAGATAGAGCAGAGATTAGGTAGATCGAGGGATACCTTGACTAAGGGTGAATATATCTAAAGGACAAAGTAAGACAGGTTGTGGAATAGAGATTGGATGACCGAAGAAAGGAATCAAAATTTAGGGACCGAGCTTCCCTAGGGCTGGTGAAATACGTTGTAGAAAAAGAGATCAACATAAGGAGACAAGAAAGAGCAGTGACAAGGTCTTAGAGGCATATTAGTGTCAAGGTTCTGTGTCATGGTCATGGTACTTGTCAATTGAAGATCTAGAAGAAGAATTACTTTTGGGTTTTCCTCTCCAAGAGGGGGAGGTTTTGGACCTGGCTTGAAGAGCCAAAATTCCTTGTGTCTTGTGTTTTGATAATTGACTTGACGAAAGACATAATAAGCTAATGAATATAATATTTAAGTAATATAAGAATAACAAGTATAAAAAAAGAAGTTATCAAGTACGAGAATTGAATTAAACTCTACCCTACTAAATTTTCAACATGGTATTAGAGCTAAGGTGCTAGAAAGGGCTATTTGACAAGAAGACAATAAAATATAAGGAAGATCAAGGATTCGTTTTCTAGAAGGAAAAATTCAGAGATCTACATTGAAGAGTCAATCTTTAGATTCTAAAAAGGTAGTTTGCAGAAATTGGAAAACCATCTCAAGAAGATCAAGGAAACCGCATAGAAGCCACCACCATCAACAACTATTTGGTTGAAATAAAATCAACATTGTTGGATTCATCATTAAATCATGATTTTTCTGAAGTCATCAAGCTATCCAAGGTGATCTACCTCTTTACACCACTCTTGAAGAAGTTTATCTAAGAGGGAGCTCCTGCTACTATCTATATCATCATCAACAAGGAAGCTGGTTGTAGAAGAGAAACATATTCTTAATTATCTTAATTTCCCCATCTTAATCTATCCAAATGGATGTTTGCAAAGAAAGCAACAAATTGTCTGGGACTACAAACTTTCTTGCATGAAAGAAAATGATAGATTTAAATTTGATTGAAAATGAAGTTATGGATTACATTAAGGGTCAGTGACTAAACCCTCAAAGGAAGATACTCAATCTTATGCCAAATACATGAAGGGAGACATAAGAGCCCATAGGATTCTAATAGAATCCATAAAGGACTCTCTCATCCCGTATGTATCTAAATTAGAATCTTCAAAAGAAATGTATGATAAATTAGTGGAGCTATTCTCTGTAAGTACTGTAGGAGAAGTAATACCTCTAAGACAAGAACTATATAAGTTGAAATTGTCAAGAGAGGAAGGAATCACTTCATATTTTATGAAGATTTCTGTAATGTGAGATCAATTGCAGGAAGTAATGTATGATAGATAAATGACTACAGTGGTGTTGAATTCTCTACCGGAGGGATGGGGAAACTTCACTTCAAATATCTATGGGAAGAAAAAGAAATAAAAATATCATTCCAGGATCTATGGTCTCTATGTAAGATAGAAGAGACGAGGTTAAAATCTAAAGTTGATGTAGGATCAAATGAAGAGAATCAAGCCCATGCTTCCATGTCAAGGAGAAAGGGAAGATTTGGTAAATTTGGTGCTCAGAAGAAAGGATGAAACATGGATAAGATACGATGTTATGGATGTAATGAACAGAAGTATTGTCCCAAATCTAATAAGGACAAGAGGAAAAAGGAAGAAGCTCATACTTTTAGAAAAGTGGAAGAACGAGATTCAAATAAACCTAAGAAAGATGAAGTGAAAGATCTCTATTATGATTGAGATCATATTCCTCTTTAAGAGGTATATGTTGGTTGTAAAATGGTATGTTAGGAAGCATTGTATATTAATTGACATCATGATGAAAGCATTGAAGGAGGTGCACTCGTCGTAGAGGACGTGTGACAACTATGCTATGAGATAAGTAGCTCCTGGGTACCTCACTGAAATCAAAACTTATGGAAGGTATTCATATAGATCTGGGGTGATCATTCAATAATAAATATGGAAATAGGTGCTGACATTTTCTAATGGAATCCTCTTTGGATTCACTGGTTAGAAATAAAGAAAAAGGTTTCATCAAGAATTTTAACTTGTATAATTCTGGGATTAGGATATAATGACATATTGATGAAGTAGGTCAAGGGAATAAAACTCTTGATTCTAAGGAAACTTGCTGTAAGATGACTCAAAGGAAAGAATGAGGTACTTGTATATATATGCTGACACTAGATGCTATGAAGACATGTCATGTGGTTGCAGGTAGTATACTTCTATCTTTAGAAGTATGATCAATATAGAAATCAAAAACTATTCTGATACACAGGTTGCCAAAAGGCATGATCTTCACTAAATGAAATAAACATAATATGTCCTCATATGGAATATGAGGTGATTGTAATTATCAAGGAATTGTAAAATGAAAGTTCATGGGAATGAAATAAAACTGTGTGGAGAAAGAAAAAGGAAGATATCGTGGGAAAGTACAACCATGGAAAGAAGTAGTCAACATCCAAGGAAGCCAAGAAGAGTTGACTAGGAGATCCCATGGGAAGATATGTGGAATCTGATAGAATTTTGGAAAATATAGAAACCATTGGAAATACATATTTTAGGAGATGTTTCAATCAATAACAAAGGATGTCGATGCCTACAAAAAGGATGTCATGGTGAAAGATCATCACTAAGGTAACCCTTGATCTAAGTATTCATATTTATAATTGAATAATATTTGATGAGATTATGCAGGGCTTCCAAATGGAAGTATATGCATTCCACAAGTTGATAAGCATATGGGAGGATGGAAGATTCTTGGAAGAAGTATGGATGCAATATTCCTAAATTAGCATGCAGCTAATAGGAATATTGATTTTTTCTTTTAGCACCTAGTAGATGAATAAATGGGGAAAGAGACACATAATTACCTTGAATAAGCATAAAATCCCTCTTGATGTGAAAAGGGATCATAATAATACTAGATCTAGCACTCTCATGTGTGAACAAGGCATGATGAATGTGGACAAAGTAAAGTTTGACCAAGTCAACAACATTAATGTGGGAGGAGTGGATCATCAATAAAGACAACTCAATATGAATGAGGATCAGTTTATACAACTATATAAGAGCTGTATTAAAGAACCTTAGGTGTGAAAAGGGCTGAAGCAGGTTGAAGAGGTCAAACTTGACCAAATCAAACAACGTTGTTATGGAGGAGTGGCATTGATGAAGGTACAACGCAGTTTTGGAGGGAGATTGATTGTGTGATTGTGGAAACCCTAATGAGTGGGACCCAAGGTGAGAGGGCTCACATTTTTTATAAGGAAGAGGATGGCAGCCATATGGGGTTAGATTATGAATGATATTTTGATGTGTCTGCTTAGATTTTTCTCTCTTCAGCTGTTTAGCTAAGATTGCTAGTGCTGTTTAGCACTAAGGTATTCCTGTTTAGGGATTCCATATCTTCCCTTTGAGAACCTCTTGGGAGAGACCTGATCTATCATTCCACACATCTGGCATTGGGGCCAAGCTCCAGTCTTCAACTACAATGCATTTTTTGCAGTATATTGTGTTGTGTTGAAGGGTGTTGCAGTGGAGGGTTAAGAAACCCACTTTTTGAGTTGGTTTTGCATAGGAGGAAGGATTCCTTCTCTTGGGAGATCATTTTTGAGGGTTCTTGAGCTCATTTCAGATATTTGGCAGTAGGCCAACATATTTCCATCACCTACATCATAATTTCAGTCTGGAATTGTGTTATTTTGGGGGGCAGCTTCAGTAGGGGATCTTGTGGTTCTTTTTGAGAGTTTTCCTGTAATTGAAGGGTTCATCCTTTCATGGGGGGAGAAATTTGAGAATATCTACATCAGATATACATTATTTCAGCCTTCTATACTTCTGTGATTCAATTTTTAGTGATTATTCAGTCTTAGTGCTGAAGATCACCATTTGTATTTGGGTGTATTCCTAGAAACCCTTCCCGGGTTCTCTTGGATTTGTATAAAGGAGACTAAATCTCAGTTTTTGGGTGATAGTGATTAATATAATCTCAGATATATTTTTCTCTACTATTTCTGTGTATAAAACCTCATTATATTGTGCTATCTCGTTATGCAATAATTTCATGTTGCAGTAGTTTTGGGGTTTCAACATTTTTAAGTTACACTAGGTGTGGGAGGCTTGTTTACCTCACCTAATTTGATTTGTTTCTGATCTACTCTTGGATTTAGATGGTATATTGTCATATCTAAGGGATCCAAGTGTTAATTTCAATTTCTATAGCACATATTTCTGTAAATTCGTTTTTCATGCATGCAATGCTGAGCATTCCCATTTTGGGATACTACAGTGGTATCAGAGCATGATCTTCGGCTCAGCCTGTGAACTTCAATCCAAAATGATATAAGAATAAGGAAAGGGTAGAATTATGGAGAAAATGAGATTTTTATCATCATTTTTCAGATCTATGAAGAACCTCTCCAAGGAGGTTAAGCAAAAAGAAGAAAAGAGAAGCAATGAAACTTCTAGAGGGTTTCAAGAAGAGGAAGGGCCATGTACTTCCTATTCTCAAAATAAAGAACCAATGTTGCAGAAAGCTCCAAATCATTAAGCTTTTCCTTTTCCTTTTGTGGAAGGAGACAAAAGGGATGGAGATGGAGAGCACTTGGAACATGAGATCCTAAGTAGATACCTCGTAGAATACAAGTCTCAACCTAAAGATTTCAAGGAGTTTCTAGCTCTTCCTCAGTTTATTCAGCTGGAAGAAGAAAGGAGGCCCTACAACAATAGGAGGATGAGGGGAAATAGGTTTCTATTGTCTATTTTTGATGGATCAACCACATGTACAACAAAGGCTTGGGTGATGAAGCTAGATGCATTCTTCCTACTACATCCAGTGGTAGAAAGAGAGGAAGTTGAGATCTCAACGCTACACCTTGAGGGTAAGGCAAGAATTTGGTGGTTTAGTCATGTGAGTCATGCAAGAGTGTTTACTTTTGAAGATTTCACTCAAAGGGTGATCAAGATATTTGACAAGAAGAAATTAGAAGGGGAGGAGCCTTTACCACCACTTGAGGAGATTTGTACCAGCGTTGGTACAACTATGGAGGAGCAGCCATCATCCTCAGCAGATGGGGAAGCCAACACATTGGAAGGAGGAACCCTTGTAGCCATACAAGATGTTCCCAAGCTTCACCAAGGTATGCATGAATTTCCACTTTTTGTTATTTCAGCAAATCTTATGGAGGGATGTGGAAATATGCCTTTGCATGATCTAGGATCAACATTACTGTTGATTTGGAGCAGCAGGATTGCACTGTGCTGTGCAACCTTGAATTGTTCAAGGAAGGGATGAACCATCATCCTCATGTGCCATTGTTTAGTTGCACACAACACTTGAGGTTGGGGTGTGAAATATTGGAGGATAGAATGAACCTTGTCCAAAACAAACTCTTACAAAACCATATGTTCATCCTTGAGTTAGAATATAAGACAACAAATACACCATTGAGGAGATTAACAGTGCTGCCATTAAACAACAGTGAGGAGGTTTTGCCTCCAGCACACTTGGATCCTTATGGATTCAAGATGGTCATTAATATGCGATCTTCTCTAGGAGATCTTCGAGGGATTTCATTTCAACATCCCATGAAATGCAAGAAGAGAAATATGATTTGGGAAGATGGTAGTCTTCATTTGAAGAGTACCCAGGTAGAGCATGATGGGGGGCACCCACATTTGGATGAATGGGTGTGGATGGTGAGCAAGAGGTTGGAAAGCTACTTGCAAATCTATGACATTGGGCAGCAGGAGGCTTGGCTGCGTTGGCTACTCTTGAAGGAGTTTGGCCATCACGTGACATATCCTCTTTCAAAGGGTATGTGGGTGGAGGAAGTTTGGCAGGATAATTGCATCATAGGGCAGGAAAGAGTATGGATGCATTGTGTTGATATGACATTCTTCATATAAATCATTATGTTTTCACCACATGATTTGTATGATGGAGGTATGAGGAGGCAGCAAAAACTATTGTTGCTTTGGTTGTTCTTGGGAGAGCATGGGCAGATTTTCTCTCATACTTTGCATGTTGTTGCAGGAGTAGGAGATGGCACTATCATGGTGCAAAGGGGCTAATCCTTAGCCTTGGATGATAAGGAGGTACTTCCACTTTGGAAGGAATTTCCTATATATAGTAGCATTGTGGGAGATGTCTTTGACAATGGGCATGTCAAAGAATGGAGCTATGAGTTGGCAGGAACCTATTTACATAGGCCAACAACACTATCACTTGGGAGCTTGGGTTTATTGATGGAGTGTCCCCACGATCACTTCACACATAATGCACTTGGTGGACAAGGAGGAGGTGAGAGAGATGGAGTAGTGGATGGGAACATCTATTACATAGATATGATCTTCTTAACTTGGATTTCCAAGCATAAGAAGGGTGATCTTCATGCAACATATGATTCATTCCTCTTCATGGGAGTATGTCATACCACTATGGAGGACTTATTCATGGATCCATATATTATCTTACTTCCAGTACATGGTAAGAATCTTGTTTTTGCATTTATTGATTATCTAACACAGTATTTGCATACTCTTACCATTTATATTCATTGCATTGCTCTACAAGAGGGCAAGCTTCTCATTGGACTCCAGGGTCAATTTTGGGCCAAATTATATGATGGTGACATCCATCTTTTGTGTGGCCTTGGGCAAGTGCTTTATTATTTCATGTATGCTCAATTGATGTACCCAACCATTTACTATTCACTAGTAGATGTGATGACATACACAACTGGCCATTTATCAGGAAACAACTTTCCATGTTATTTTCTGAAACAACAGTTAGGAAAACTACGCTGTGACCACTTGGGAAAATGTTGGTACCTTCCAGCACTACATGAAACCTTCAGTATTCCTCTCATGTGGATGCCATATGATGGTGATGTGCCATTCATTTTGTATGGAATGGTTTGGGCCAGCATGATTCATGACATGGGAGAGAGGATCTTTGGAGATCTAGTCTTCTTCTTGCCACTTGAGGGCAACATTATTGCAGCCCAATATCAACAGATATTCTACACTTATCATAAGTGGAGAGGAGGAAAATGTGGGGTAGGCTATTTTTTCTACCATGTTCAGTTATTCAGCCCACCTACATTGTAGGAGCCAAAGGTGGATGAGATTCTTCATGAGTTACCCTTCTAGAGGGTGGCTCATTTTGTGTGGATGATAGCTTGGGGATGGGAGGCTCACATGGGGATGATATACCCCAATAAATATCATATCTCGTGCTTCAAAAAGGCCTCTAGACAACACATTGTTGCCTCCATGGATGTTTTACTTCTACATGATGATATTTGTTTGGGATGCTCACCAAAAGCTAGCTTGCATACTTGGGAGGGGCAACTTGGAGATGTATTGATGATACAACATCTTGTACATGGGAGGAGTTTATCATATACATATGCTACAGGAGGAGGAGAGGAGGCTCTTCAGTTCTATCCTTGTAGTTGCTTTAGGACAAGAAACATTTGGGAGGGGAGGACTGTAATATTCCTAAATTAGCATGCAGCTAATAGGAATATTGATTTTTGCTTTTAGCACCTAGTAGATGAATAAATGGGGAAAGAGACCAAGACTTATCTTGAATAAGCATAAAATTCCTCTTGATGTGAAAAGGGATCATAATAATAACTATATCTAGCACTCTCATGTGTGAACAAGGCATGATGAATGTGGACAAATTCAAGTTTGACCAAGTCAACAACATTAATGTGGGAGGAGTGGATCATTAATAAAGACAACTCAATATGAATGAGGATCAGTTTAGAAAGCTGTATAAGAGCTGGATTAAAGACCCTTAGGTGTGAAAAGGGCTGAAGCGAGTTGAATAGGTCAACCTTGACCAAATCAAACAACGTTGTTATGGAGGAGTGGCATTGATGAAGGTACAACACAGTTTTGGAGGGAGAGATTGATTGTGGGATGGTGGAAACCCTAATGAGTGGGACCCAAGGTGAGAGTGCTCACATTGTTTATAAGGAAGATGATGGAAGCCATATGGGGTTAGCTTATGAATAATATTTTGATGTGTCTGCTTAGACTTTGCTCTCTTCAGCTGTTTAGCTAAGATTGTTGGTGCTGTTTAGCACTAACATATTCCTGTTTAGGGATTCCATATCTTCCCCTTGAGCACCTCTTGGGAGAGACCTGATCTATCATTCCACACATCTGGCATTGGGGCCAAGCTTTAGTCTTCAGCTACAATGCATTTTTTGCAGTATATTGTGTTGAAGGGTGTTGCAGTGGAGGGTTGAGAAACCCACTTTCTGAGTTGGTTTTGCATAGGAGGAAGGATTCCTTCTCTTGGGAGATCAGTTTGGATGGTACTTGAGCTCATTTCAGATATTTGGTAGTAGGCCAACATATTTCCATTAGCTACAGTGTAATTTTATTCTGGAATTGTGTTAATTTGGGGGCAGCTTCAACAGGGGATCTTGTGGTTCTTTTTGATATTTTTCCTGTAATTGAAGGGTTCATCCTTTCATGGGGGAATACATTTGAGTAGATCTGCATCAGATCTACATTAGTTCAGCCTTCTATACTCCTGTTCTTCAGTTTTCAGTGATTATTCAGTATTAGTGCTGAATATCACCATTTGTATTTGGGTGTATTCCTAGAAACCCTTCCGGGGTTCTCTTGGATTTGTATAAAGGAGACTAGATCTCAGTTTTTGGGCCATAGTGATTAATATAATCTCAGATCTATTTGTCTCTAATATTTCTATGTATAAACCCTCATTATACTGTGCTGTCTCTTTATGCAGTAATTTCATGTTGTAGTAGTTTTGGGGTTTCAACATTTTTGAGCTACACTAGGTGTGGGAGGCTTGTTTACCTCACCTAATTCGATTTGTTTCTGATCTACTCTTGGATTTATATGGTATATTTTCAGATCTAAGGAATCCAATTGTTAATTTCATTTCTATAGAAAATATTTTTGAAAATGCGTTTTTCATGCATTCATTGCTGAGCATTCTCATTTTGGGATACTACAATGGATCAAAGGAAAGAAACATGTCATGAAGCTATACTAGATGAAAATATTGATGGATCACTTTCTGAAAAGTGATGGATGATCAATTCCCTAATGAAGAAAATATTTAAAAAGGACGAAGACTCCTCAATAACAAAAAAATTCATGACATCAAAAGAAAGGAGTTCTTCATGATCAGTTAGGTGTTTTCATCATTGCTGCTATAGGTCCCTGATTAAGGATCATGGTAATAAGTTTCTTACTTGATAAAAACTTGAAAGCAAGTCTTTGAGATCTTGGAAAATTCCTTGGGAATAGATATTTCCTCTCTAGTTAAAAGGGAGAGATAGACACATCATTTTGGTCTTCACTTGGGAAGATATAATGGAGGATTTGGTAATCATATAACATCCGATACTCTTTTGGGATGTATTATGGAATCCATGGAAAGAGTAGTCATGAAAGGACGAATATTATTTGAGGATTAGCTATCCCGATAAGAATAGTCCTAAGAGGTCATACTCAGTGAACACCTGGGTGGAGTATGTACCTTGGAGACAATGATGAAGGTGTCTATAATCATTGGTCTCACTAGCATTGTAGCTCATGGTCTCATGGAGAGATGGAGTTGTTAGTCAAGGCATTGCACTATAGCAATGTTGGTTATTATGATGCTATAAAAAATGGATTACCAATCAAATTCTTCTTATGATATTCTTTAGATTGAGAGTGACCATGTACCATTATGAATACCTCCCTATTTAATTCATAATGCCTTGTAATTATGAATTTATGTAATGAAGAAGACAAAGATAATAAAATGTATTTTGTAAATGCTTGACTCATGGGTCTAGGACTTCTTCTTGATGCCTTTAGGGGTTTTTCATTTGGTCATAAATGTATAATCTAGAGTCATGTGTATGAAGGATTGTTACAAATGTAAAGGACAATTATTGATATAAAATGATGCCTCAAGACCTTGTCAATATGCTCATGGAAGATGGCTCAAATGTGATGCATATACCCTTGAACAAGTTAGCCTAGGAGATGCTGGAAGAAGTTGGCTCACTAACATTTGATCATGTCTGCTTAGAGAGGGTGAGACTATCCCTATAAATAGACAAGTACGGTCTCATTGTAACCAATCAATTCAGATTAAGTCATGTTATCAAGTGAGAGAAAAGGGTATGTTCTAGTGCGAAGTATGAAGGTTGATATACAAAGAAAATATAAGGTTAATTATCTATGTTTTTGGCTCACTATACCTCGCATATCCAAGGAGATCGAGATCAGTTACAGTAGGGAAAAGTCTAACCTCAGTGTGTATTAAAGGACTGGATTTTGGTGCAAAGAGAAGTGTCAAGGCATTGAAGAAGAGTCTCATTACAATGAAGAGAAAGGGGTCTCATATACTCTATCTTGAGTATGCTACATCTCTGTATAGGCTTTGCAATATAGGACGAGATCAAGGACTGTAAGCTAGATCATATATTAGGGAGACCGAGGGCAACCTTGACTAAGGGTGAATCTATCTAAAGGAAAAAGTAAGACAGACTTTGGAACACAGATTGGATGACTGAAGAAAGGAATCAAAAGCTAGGGACTGAGCTTCCCTAGGGCTGGTGCAGTACAGTGCAGAAAAGGAGATCAGCATAAGGAGCCAAGAAATAGAAGTGACAAGGTCTTGGAGGCATACTAGTGTGAAGGTTCAGTGGCATGGCTATGCTACTTGTCAATTGAAGATCTAGAAGAAGAATTACTTTCGAGTTTTCCTCTCCAAGAGGGATAGGTTTTGGCCTTGGCTTGAAGAGCCAAAATTCTGTGTCTCTTGTGTTTTGATAATTGACTTGATGAAAGACATAATAATATAATGAAGATAATATCTAAGTAATAGAAGAATAACAAGTATAACACAAGAAGTTATCAATTAAGAGGATTGAATTAAACTCTAACTTACTAAATTCTCAACACGAATACCCTTCTGCCATCAATATCCTTTGTAATGCTTCCATATTTAGTTCCATGTCTCTTTTTGCTTGAAGTATGCTACCAAATTCCATCTTATTCCACTCCTTTAGTTTAGATTTTATATTTCTTAGTGGAGCCTACAATATATACATCTTTAATCCCCTGATTGAGATCAGATCTCCCCACCATTTCTTGATATTTTCCATAAAAGATGGATTCTCTATCCATAATGCCTAAAATCTAAACGATCTGTTTTTAGGTGTACCTAACATCGCAATCATTAATATCACTGAATAATGATCTGATCCTCTGTAGGGGAGGATATTGGCCTCCATATCTAACCCTCTCATCAATAAATCCTATGAAATTAAAAATATGTCTAAGCTTGACATGACTTGATATTTCCCTCCACGCTTATTACTTTGGGTGAAGAAACCATTGGCAGTGTCCATATCAATTAGATTAGTTTCATAAATGAAAATTTTAAAATATTTAGAGTCTCTGTCTATACGCCTTTGGCCTCCCTTGTTTTTTGATAGGGAGGTTATCATATTGAAATATCCCCCTAAAATCTAGGGGATGTGGCCTTTTCTATTTCTAATATCTTTAATATCTTGAAGAAAAATGAGATTCTCCTCTATTCGTTGATGACTATAAAAATTTGTAAATATTAGCGACGTCAAGACTCCTATGACCTGCATTTACAAAAATAAGTAAGATCTTGTGGCTTCCGCATCAATTAGATTCAGGACTTGAGGGTTCCACCAAGTCACCAAACCACTTGCAAAACCTTGTGTTGCTACCTCCATGATATTAAAACCCCTACCTATTTTCCTAGTTACCTCCATAAAATTCTCTATTGAACACTTTGTTTCTTGAAAAAAAACAAGATCTGACTGTTCCATTTTAATATTTTTCTTAAGCAATCTTTGTTTCCTGAGGCTATTTATGCCCCATGCATTCCATGTTAAAAATTTCATGTTTATTTGCAAATATTGTTTTGCAAGCTTAACACTCTCATATTACCTGAATTGATCAACATGGATCCTTACTCTTAATAATAAAATAAGCCATTATTTATTTATTATTTAACTTCTCTCCCTTGAAATAATTATTAAATCATTACTTAGTAATTATTTCTAACCCATTTTGACCAATAATAATTAAACAAACCATTAATTATTTATTATTCCTTAATATATATAAATTTCTCCCATGAAATAATTATGAAATCAATATTTAGTAATTATTTCAAACTCACCTTGACCATATCTCCATAAAGTAATTAATAAATCATTGTTATTTATTAATTACTATAACCACTTATCTTGATTAACTCAATTAATCATTATTTTTTGAGTTAGTTTACTAAATACAAATTATTGACCATTTCATTAATATTTTCCTCTCTTAAATATAATAAACACTTCTAAATAAGGGGAGGTACCTCTCTTAAATATGCTATGAAACTTTATAACCTTCAACAATACTTTTTCAAATTTACAAAAACAATGTTGGAAGGCCATGCAAAAGAAATTGAAAACACTGAAAAACATATGCCAAAAATGAAGATAAGGAACCCAATGGAAATAAATTGATTCTTTTATTATAAATGGAAACACTTGGTGGAGTAGAACATAGACTTGTGTCTGTAATGTCTTCCTTCTGAAGTCCCTATGCTTCTGGTAGTTGCTTTCTCTCTCTCTTCCTGGTTGCAAATGGGCAAGTTAAGAAATGTGGTTGAACTCAATGTCGAGAGCTCATGAGTGATCAGAACAAAGTGACAACAATGATTATGATCATGTGTTGAGCATGAGGAAAAACCTCTCTATTTATAATAAACTACTAGGATAAATCTAGATCTAGTCAAACAATAAAATATTATTAGACCAAATCAAGATCTAACTATTATGAGTATTTTATTATATTCAAGAGAGGAAAATAATTTTTTTTTCTAAGTTAAGCTACTTCTATTATATCTTATAAAAAAAAAGTTATAGGTCGCATCCTGTGGAGTGAACAAGGTCATTCCAGAGGGAAGATTTAAGAGTTTTCTACCAAGTGCTGGACTACCCCTAATGGGGAAACCAGTCCTTAGAAGCCAAAGAGTGATTGCTGCCCATAACAGGAAACCAACAGATGTATTTTTAAAAATTGAACATAAGACCCATAGAAGACAATTTATAAACATGAGCATGCCTAGGATAGATGAAAAAATGATCGTAAGGATGACCTGCATTCTTGTTGCTGGAGGTTGGAACCTCTTCCACGATTCTGCACACGTAGCCTCCCTCCTCTGTCCCCTTGCTCGACGCGTGTTCAGCTCATTGAGGACGTGGCGAAGCTGGGAAGCCGAGATTCACCGCAAAGGCATCAAGCTGAGAGACAACAAGCTTCTTGGACTGGTTCTAGTTGCCGCCAATGTCCTGGTCCGGTCTACCTTCAACGTCCAGGTCCGGGCTATTGCCATCGCTTTTTCCGTTGGATTCAATGGAATCGCTGCTACCACTGGAGGCACTTTGCACAGGGAGGATTTTCATCTTGCAAGGGATGAAAGCAGGCTTAGGGGATATGGTGGATTTGCGAGCTCGTTTCTTGCTGCGGGAGGTAGAAGGGAGCAGAGCCGGGGTGGGGAGCTGCAAGGAAAGCTAGGCATTCAAATTGACAGGGGGGGAGCTATCGAACTCATTCTAGTCAATAGAGAGGTTCAGGTTGCAGCCATGGGAAAGCGACAGAGGAGGGCGAGGAGGATGAGAAGGCTGGCTACACCCCCCAGCTCTTCTACATCTCAATCTATGGCGACAAGGCATAATTGTCCAGGGGGGGGATCACCTGACTAGATGGGGGCCGAGGCATGCTTCAGGGGAGGATTGCTGCTAGAACGAGTGCAGAGCTTGGTCGATCAAAGGCTATGCACCAAAGGCGGGGAAACAAGAATAGAAAGATGCACAGATAACAGGCAGGAAGGTCGAAATGAGGAGGAAAAGGCCAAGGTCACGGGCTTAAAGGCCATGGCGAGTGAAGTTAATGCAGAGCAGGTCTGGTACGTCGATGAGAGGGTGGTGGAGGGTGAATTAATGGCGCCCTCATGCCAATATTTATCACGGTGATGCTTACCAGGACTAAGCACGTGGAGCCACCGTGTGTCTTCCCACATGGCTGCCTCGTGGCTCCTTGACTTGCTAGCGTTCACCCACATCCAGGGAAGGGAGGAAAATATTAATGAAATGGTAAAACATCTTTATTTAGTGAACTAACTAAAAAAATAGTGATTAACTGAGTTAATTATGAAAAGTGGTTAAAGTAATTAATAAATGAAAATGATTTATTAATTAGTTTAAGGAGATTTGGTCAAGGTGAGTTAGAAATAATTAAAAAATAATTATATAAAGGGAAAGAAATTAAATGATTAAGGAATGATGCATAAATAATGATTTATTTAATTATTCCTATGGATGGGTGAAAATATTTTTTATTATTTTTACAAAATAACTAAATATGAAAATACCATGAAATTAATTATATGAATTTGTGGGTTATTTTCAAGTGGGTAGGTGTAAATAATATAGGAAAAGTGGTTCTTTAAATTATTTACTAGATTGAAAGTGGGTTTCTTTGTGTAAAACCTATACTACCTGATGTATTTCGATCATCCTAGTGGGAAATGGCTAGGTGATCACTTTTTAAGTGATAACAAATTCCCCCAAATGTATGAATGTTAGGAGTACATCATATCACTGAAATACATTGTAGGTTCACTTTCATGAGAAACTGAAGAGGGATTTTGAGAGAGAGAGAGAGAGAGAGAGAGAGAGAGAGAGAGAGAGAGAGAGAGAGAGAGAGAGAGAGAGAGAGATTGCAACATAGGGAACTACTAAAATCGGAGGAGGCATGACCTACTTGTCAGATAAGAGTCTCCTTTATGGTGTGTACATTACCTTATTCAGGCAGGGGAAGCATACCCATACCCACCGAGAGAACTTAGTACAACGAATAATGGTGTGCCCAACAATGTGAGTACGAGAAAAATAATACATGATACATGGTGTGCTGGCATAAATGGGCCATAAAATAATACAATGATACAAATGAATCCCATATACATATGTGCTTGGAAGACAAAGGAAAAACTAATATAATGAATGTTGTTGAACTAAGTACATAGGACTTAATTCCCCCAAACTGATGTGAGGGGGAGATCACAACCAAAGAAGCCTTGCTGAATGAGAATGGGCTCTAAAGATCGGTTCCTAATATATGGATCTACTCTTTGGTATGGTGACACCATGTATGCGAACCTATAAATTTAGTCCATTTGAATCATATATGCAATACCGCATGAGATTGATAATCCACTATTGGATTTCTCCCATTGCATATATCCATTCTTCCCATAAGAAGACCATCATCACAATAAATGGTGTTGACACAAAAAAATGCATAATCATATTATGTACGCAAATCATTCATATCAGTATTTAGAATCCATTATTCTAAATATATTTGTCATGTCCATAACATGCTAATGATATGCATCTTGTAGGGGGCATCATCCCCACCTTTGCATACCCGATTAGTCCCCTCCATCATCATATGATGGGGGGTAGTATCCCATGCTTGGGGGCATGATGGCCCCCTTGGCCACCTACTCACTGAGTTAACATCAGTCTCATCCTAGACCCAAACGATATAGATATGGTAAATTATCCTTTCATTCCTTGGATAGTTTGTCTTATCAGTCTCTCCAGGAAGTTGTATAAACATCACACATTGTAGATAATTGATACCATACATTGAACCATTCTACTCTATGTGATGCCACACTTACTACCCAGTCCCCATGTTTGACTTGGTGGGTGGGGATGACTCTAGACACCCTTTAGTAGTGCATTCCATCACTCTGATTTCCTTAATAATTCACCAAGAACTACCCTTCCAAGAAATATTAAGGCCATTTTATAAAAGTTGGTCCACCCACCTAAAAGTCACAAAATCCAAAATACATCGATTGGTTTTTCCACTATTAGCTCGCCAAGTTTTAGGGCTCTATCACCCTCTCCAAATTCACGACCAACACAATGCACACAAAATTTTGAATTGGGGGCAAGAAGCCCTTTTATAGGAAAAACCTAGTTTTTTCCCTTGGCCATTACAGACTCACTGTAGCTCAATTTAACAAATCTTCTACACTATTGGAAATCTCTCATGAAGCTCTATAGTGAGCCTCTCTTCATTTTTGGTGATTTGACACTTCAGTTGAAAACCATTTTTTCCATGAGGTCTCACTTTGCCACCTACTGAAATCTGATTTCTTAATATTTGTCGCTCGTACTTTGGAACCACTTTGTATTTGCGCCTGCAGAATTATGTGTCAATTTTTGTCATGAGTAACCACTTTTTACACATGTTTTGATGCCCCCTCGGGGCCCATCCCCTATGGTAGCATCATTGAGTCACCTTGTTTCAAAGCATCAAATATAAGTCACACTTACATCCTATAGAGTATTTTCAGAAACCCATTGAGTCATGTTACAATATGTCATCCTCTCCATGTGTCAAATTCATCATGAATTGCCCCAATTCTCCTCATCTATTTTTGAAAAGCCATTGTCTGAGTAATTGAACCTTCCCTCCAGAATCATGTCATTCACTACTAGGTCAACCTTACATATAATACTATGACAAGGGAAGTCGTAAGTCCACCAATCCCCTTATTTTCCATCATTCTCCTTGGTATTAGTCTATATCAATCACATTACTATGTTTCATGTTCCTTGGCCGAGGACTTCTCACTACCTCAACTCTTGTGGGTCCTCTTCTATCGACTTCAACACATTAGAAAAAATCAAGATCCAATCGTTATGAGTATTTTATTATATTTAAGAGAGGAAAATATTAATGAGATGGTAAATAATATTTATTTAGTGAACTAACTAAAAAATAATGATCAATTAAGTTAATTAAGATAAGTGGTTAAAGTAATTAATAAATAAAAATAATTTATTAATTAATTTAAGGAGATATGGTAAAGGTGAGTTGGAAATAATTATTAAATATTGATTTAATAATGATTTCATAGAAGAAATGTATATATATTAAGGAATAATATATAAATAATTATTTATTTTATTATTCCTAGTCAAAATAGGTTAAAAATAATTACTAAGTAATGATTTAATAATTATTTCAAGGGAGAAAAGTTAAATGATTAAGGAATAATAAATAAATAATGGTTTATTTAATTATTATTTCTATGGATGGGTGAAAATACTTTTAATTATTTTCACAAAATGGGTAAATATGAAAATATCATGAAATTAATTAAATGAATTTCTGGGTTATTTTCAAGTGAGAAAACAAAAATATTTTAGGAAAGGAGGTTGTCTAAATCATTTCCTAAGGTGAAACTGGGTTTATTTATGTAAAACCTATACTACATGGTGTATTTCAATCATCCTAGTGGAAAATGTCTAGGTGATAACAATGTGCCCAGGGCCCACATGTTTATTGCTCCAAGTGAGCTTGTTGTTCACTGGTATGGTGTCTATCTATTTTTGAATAGCTATGAAATATTCCATCTTTTCTTGGAAAGGGTCCTTAATAGGGGAAGCCGAAAATTTTCCCAAAGTTGGATAGTTGTATTAAAATGTTCCCCAAAAATACAACAATATTTATAATTTGATTCCCTAATATTTAACAAATAATATCTACAAAAAATATTTTCTTCATAAATTAATTGCATATAAATATTGGATAGAATACATACCTTTTGGCCTGCAATGTGAAGCAAGCATAGAATTTTTCAATGAAGAGAACTAAGCTTTGGAAGAACTTAAAAAACATAGGTGGGCCATACCAGGCACAATCCTCTTAAGGCCCCATGAGAGCTAATAGCCTTCAACCAACAATAACACCACGGATTGCCACATTTATAGAGAACTTCTTGTTCCCCCATTTTCATCTCCTAGAGAAGGAGGATTAGTAGTTTTATTTTTTAACAAGACTTTTTTCTTCTGACATTTGTCTTTCTGAGCCTAATCCCATACAAATCGAAGAGAAGTTTTTCATCATTTACTAGTGGTCCTTGTACCCCCTTGAGTAGGGGTTGAGTTTCTTCCTTTCTTGGTATTCCTTGGGCCTTTAGTAAGTGAAACACCTATTATTTGTTGAATCTACATTTCTTTATATATGTCTCCCTACTCATGCCTATCTTGATTTTCCTTCCATCTCAATATTTTATTCATCTTGCTTGGTCTTAGGTCCTTTTATCATTCTCCACAATAGTTTTATTTGTCATAGAATGTAAGCCTTTATTTTTCTTCAATCCATTAATTGGTTGTCACATCTTCTAAGCTAGGGCATATATTCGTTTCCTACTATTATGTTTTTATTAAGAGAGAAGGTCCAAAGAATCTCCTTGTTTACATTAATATGAATTTCCCCTTCTTATTTATCCTTCTCAAGTACTTCATATATGTTTTCTTGAGATTGCAAGTCCTTATTGTGCTTAAGGAGGAATCCTGAGCCTCGTATATATATTTTTTTTCTTTTTTTGATGAGGGATTTCAGGTTTTCTATGTTTACCTTTGGATCTCTTGCTATTATATTTTGATTATTTGGGCCTCTTTTACATTTTGGTATTTTCCATTGTTCACCATATTCATCCTATTTATAATGATCCTTTGATTTTTGGAAATTCCTAGCAAAATTCCCATACTCATGGCACAATTTACATTGAAATGCAAATTGATCAAAATCAACTTCTTGAAGGAAAGGCTAGATGTCTAAACTGAAATGAAATGCTTCCTGAAAACTCTCATTTATGTACACTTCAACACATATCCATGCAAACGTCCCTTCCCATGGTTTAACATAATCAATATATCAAACCAATTGATTCTCGATTTTCTAATATGCTTCGTCATTCTAGCAATGGAGCGGAAACATGGAAAAATTAACCCACACAAGGGTTACAAAATGGACATCATTCTTATGGTGAAAGTTAGGACTCCGCCTATTTGCATATATTTTTTGTGCACCCATGAAATATGGCTCACTTCAAAAAAATGAGATCTCAATCCACCTTTTCTTCAACGAGAAAGGTAAAAATCTCCAGACCTCAAAAATAAACTAATAGGTGTTCCTTGATGAGATGGAATCACTTTTTATCAATTTAGAGATTCAAATACCTAGGGGAGGCCCATATCCCTACGAATGACCCTACTAAACCTTGATATGCCAATTTTATGGCCATAACCCATGTTTTGCTTGTCTGAACTGAAATCTTTGGAATTCCATCGATTCTCTTCACAAATATGCTAGGTATATCTCACTAAATGTGTGGTCCTACTGCAATTAGAGCATTGAAAGCTGAAATTCTAGGACCGAGAGGAGGTTGTGGAGGGAGACACCCTCTTGAGCTTCAAGCCATAAAAAATCAGAGCCATAACTAATGTTTTACTAATTATGCCAATCACAACTAATCAAACCACGAAAAAATATTACCTTCCTTATTTTTTAATTAGTTTTGAATACATAAGAGTTAAGATGTTTAAAATAACCCCTATAATAAATTAACATAAAAAATCGTAATCTCACAACACACAATTATTGCTTCAATTTTCAATTTCTTGATATTCGTGTCTCTATAAAATTGAACAAATACTAAACAACTAGTTACTCTATATTTATATAATGATGTCAACAATAAAAATGTGAAAGAAAAAATCCCACCAATATCACAATTATATTGGGGCTATGTCATAAAATATTGAATGATTATATTACATTTTTTACATTTTTGAGAAAAGCAAACATCCAATAGAATAATAAAATACCAAAGAATTCAAATCCTACATGTATAAAATGTATAAAAGATCATATAGCCCTTGAAAATATAAAATCATGCAACCATTAATAACATGGTTATACAACGTTTCTAAAATATATATTTTTTTACAGGTCATTATGAGGAATCAAGTGAACTTTCAACAGATATATCGAAATCAAAATTGAATTACAAATTTCAAATTCTAAGAAATGCTACTCAAAATTTCAATTTGAAAAACAAAATTGGTGAAGGTGGCTTTGGTTCATTTTATAAGGTGATGCCCACATTCATTTTTTAATATTTATTTCTTAGATACATTAATAAATTTACATCATCATTTATTAAAATGGATAGGACTTGTTGACAGGGAATTCTATCAAATGGAATAGAGATTGCTGTGAAGAGAATATTTATTTATAGGGAACAAGGCATGAGTGAGTTCTTTAATGAAGTGAATTTGATCAGTCGTGTTCAACATAAAAACCTTGTTAAACTACTTGGATGTAGTGTGAATGGACCAGAAAGACTCTTGGTCTATGAATACCTTTCAAACAAGAGCCTTGATCTCTTTTTATTTGGTAAGATTTTTTATCTCTACAATTTTATTTTCTCTACTATTAATATTCAAATTAGAAGCATTGATGTGTTTGAGTAATAGTTAATTTATTTGAGGTATAATTGTACTTTTCAACAGATGGAAAAATGAGAAAAGTACTAGATTGGCAGAGGAGGTTTGAGATATATTGGGAATTGCTAATGGGCTAGCATATCTCCACCAAGAATCAGATATACGCATCATACATCGAGACATAAAGTCTTGCAATATTCTATTAGACCAAAATTTCAAGCCTAAAATTGCAGATTTTGGGTTGGTTAAATACTTTGATGAAGATCAAAGTCATATTAGCACAAGAATTGTTGGAACTAGGTGAGAATAATTTTGAAAATTAAATAAATCATTAATATTAAAAATGTGGCTAATAATTATTTTTGTTTTCATAGAGGTTACATGGCTCCCGAATATCTTGTTCATGGTCACTTGACAGAAAAGGTTGATGTCTATGGATTTGGAGTGCTAGTTCTAGAGATTGTTAGTGGCATAAGGAATAAACCCCCTATGCATACCAATGAAATACCATCTCTCTTGACAATGGTAATGATTTGATTATGTAATTTTAAACATAATTGATCCTAACATCCAATAAAACTACCAAGAGGGGGTACTACAGGTTGTTCACATAGCCCTCATTTGCACACATGCTTCTGCAGCACTACATCCTTCCATGTCCAAAGTTATCATGTTCCTCAGTAGCAAAGAGCCAAATCTTATAAAACCTACTCAACCACCCTTTATAGGGGGTATTCATTCAGAATCAAGCACTAGTGCTACATCTATCCATTCACCATAAAAAATTACATAAGTGTTTTACCTACATCATAAATGCATAATCCAAACTAAACATTACTTTCTCCCTTGTTACTCTAGTGTCGATGAACACCATTTTAACAAGCTATTTTAGTCCAAGATGATAAGAAGAAAATGTTTCGAAGTGAGGAAATTGGGGACTACCACATGGTGGAGAATTACTATACTATTTTATTTGGATGAATATATTTTCATATTCTTTAGACAAAGTGTTCTAGTAATTTGTTTAACTCTTATTAGATTAAAATTAGTTCAATAGTGAGTTCTTATGAAACTCTATATCATAAATTTTGATTGTTAAGGTAGAATATAGAGTAAAAAACTACAAATTGCAGTTATGAAAGTGTCTATAACAAATTTTATAAGGTTAAAAATTGGGTTTTAAAAGTGACAATATTGGTTTTTGAAAGGGCGACTTTTTACTGCAAAATTAGAATAATTTCAAACCAAAAAAATGTGATTTTCTATTCTAAAAGTGGAGTTTTTTATTCTAAAAATGTGGATTTGAAATATAAAATGTCCATTTTGATTATGAATGCATCAATTTTTATTCCAAAGTGTCAATTATATCTAATTTCTAGAGTGGTGTATTTAGATTCTAATATTATTATTTTTTAAATGTGTATATGATATATAAATCCAAGATTACTATACAATTTTATACATATTATTTGCATGTGTGTGCATAATATCACCATGACACCAATTTATCAATATATAGCGATTAATGAGTTGAAATAAAATAGAAACAAATGACAATAGTCATTTTATAATAAAAATTTATGGAAACATCACTCAAATAAAGTGCCATTCATTAGTGGCACTCCCGCTCTCAACATTATTCTCCAATTGCACTTGTTGATAGGCCAGAAATAATCCATGCATTAAATAAAAAATTATTTACTGATGTGAATCATATATAAGTACTTTGAGAAGTGACCTTTGGTTTCATCTTACAAGAGTATTGAATGACTCTTCTCATTCACCTATACTCTTCATATTCTTCTTAGATTAAAATTTACAAGAAAATTTACAATATACCATAATTCCAAGGATTAGGTATCTAACATTTCTCCCTTAACCTGAGAGGGTGTTTGTACTTCCAAACAACTTTATTTAATTTTCAAACTTTTCTCTTCCAAGTTCTTTGATGAATATGTCTACAATTTTCTTACTTGTGAAATGATGTATCAAATGAATGGTCCTTCCCTCTATATGATTTCAGATAAAATGGTAATTCATGTTGATATTTTGGTTCTATCCATGTTCTATCATGGAATCTAGGATTCTTTGCCAACTTGATTGCAGAAGTGTTATCAATATAAAGTGGAGTAGCATTCACCTATTTGTCATATAAATCCTTTATTACCTTCATGAGCCACACAATATTCTTTGGCATAACCACATATTGTGCTAATGTGCATCAGGATAGTACTGAGAGTGGGTTTAATCAATATTATATAAATTTTAACAATTGTTTAACTAGTCAAACAAATTCAATCACACAATGATGCGGTATTCACATAAGATATTGAACCCAATAAATTTACGTGGAAACCAATATGGGAGAAAACCAAAAGTTATTTTTAATTACGATGTAAATGCAAGCACCAACTTCAAATTACAACAAATTATGTAGGAAATAACCTATATAAGACTACCACCCCATTTTCTTTGCAAGCACCCACTTGTTGGAAGCACTAAATCCTATTATTTGCAGGCACCAACCCTCTGATATTTACATGAACCACATAAAGGAGACTCTAATCCCTTGATATGCAGGCACCAACCTACTCTAGCCACTCAAATCCATTTTTCATTCACTTTCAAACTCAAATCTAAGGCTCTTTCATCAAAATATTACACTCAAACAAATGTTAATTCTTATATCTTCTTCTCCTGCTTTGCAACGATCTTTGTTTTTTAGATTCACAGATTCAATTAAATCCACACCCACAATCATTGAATCTCCCTCCTTCATCTACTTTCAATTGAATTTCATCACCATGAAATAATTTTCAACACTTCAGACCAACAATTCTAAAAACCACAATAGCTCCAAATCTCTATTGATCCACACCCTCAATCTTTAACTAGTGTTTGTCTTCATCTCTTCCTTAGTTTAACTTCACATATAAATACTATTTGGTTCCCCATTTTTCTCCTTGTTCAGTTCAAGCTACTTTTTCTTTTGCATGTTACATTAGCTACCACTCTTTCATTTGCACAGGAACAATAGATTCTTATGTCATTTGATTTCCTTTTATATACGTTGCACCTTTAATTTTTCCCTAAAAAGTATCCTTTAATCACTTAGTGCCCGAACACCAAATTTATGGTTGCAACACTTTATCTTCATGCTCCTTAGAGCACATGAATGTGGTTTCGAATTGGACACTTAACATCAAGATGCACTAGGGTCTAGAGTAGTGTGATCTTTCATTTCTCCTTTATCACAAATTTTTTGAAAAGTGGGAAATTAATAAGAGGGGGAATGAATTAGTAAATTTTTCTTTTAAATGGTCAAATTTAAAATTATTTTACCAAATTTTTAATTTCTTCTTTAATGTATTAGCATTTATATATGTGTTCAACAATTAACCATGAATTCACAGGAAAAATTATAAGAAACTCATGTAACACATCCAGACACCAGATATAAGTGGAAATCCATAAATGGAAAAAAAAAACAAATTTTGGTTATTGTAATGTAAAGTAAAGCACTCACTCGATCTTACATCAATTTATTTAGGTTTCTACCTCAATTTTCTTCTGCAAGCTATAACTTGCTGGGAGCACTCACTCCCTCTTCTAGAGGCTCCAACCTACCCTTTTTCAATCTACTACCTAAAAGGAGACACCAATCCTCTGATATTGAGATATTGTTCAAACAAACTTGGTGATATCTTGGGATTCTGGTTCACCACCATGCGCAAGTCTATTTCCAGTAGTACAAATAAAATCTTCTTCTCCTGTGCACGTGACGACTCCTTGGTATGCCAAAGTGAGGCATACCTCGCGGCTTCACATATATCTGCTTCGACTAGGGGAAATTGTGAGTCCTCCGACTCCTTCCATGCTAAAAACGCGATGATCATGATAAACCATGCGTAGTGAAATGTCTTACCCTCTTCTTGTGCCTTGCGACATTCCTCCAAAAATTCCCTGCATAAATATCCGACCGATTTGAAATAAACACCCAGTTTGAACTACGTGGCTAAGGAAACCACAACCGCGAGGACTTAATTTTCTATACAATTGCTCATTATTTTTTCGGCTAAGTTGTGTGTGATGAAGCACATCCCTTGGTCAATGATGGAATTAATTTTATAACCTCGTGACTTCTTGATGATCCCAAACTTGTCCTTCATAGTTTTTGCTACTCCTTTGTCTTGGTTTTTGTCGACGAACTCTTCAGCGGGGTCCTTTCCTTGGTAGGGCAGTCCAGTAATGCTCCGTATCAACATTTCATTAATAGGGATATTCTTTCCTAGCCAGAGGCATTCGTCATGCACTAATACAAGCAATTGTCGAACATATACTGTGTTGATGGCACTTCTATCGAAGTGTGTCACATTTAACATGTTCAGAAAGCTCACTCTTTGCAATCCCTCAGCCTACTGGTGTGGCTCAAATATTGTAACTTCGCTCTCTAGATAGTATACCTAATGTAGGTGCCTGCTTGGCTAGAACTGCAAGTACTTAATTCAGTCATTGAACTCCCAATCTTCCATCTTCAATTGCGGGATTTTCCCAAGTGGTTCTCTTCCAAAAGGAATTTTTTCTGGTAGCGGCAGTGTGAAAGTGTCGAATTTCATGATTTTAGGGTCTTTATTTGGCTTGGCACCCATTTTACTTGGTTGTAAATATGGTGGTAGCACCGATATAATTTTCACGCACATCTCAGTTGCCTCCTCACTGTCATGGATTTGTTCTGGTTATTTCTGCTACACTAGTTTCTTTGCCTTCTCCGCAGGTCTCTTATCCTGCTTGGTCTTCGTCCATTGTTCTTTCGCTACCTAATTTCTCGGGGATGTCCTTGTTACAAAGGCCTCCGCTAGTCTCTTTTATTGTCTTCTTGTCGGTTGTTCTTTCATGGCTTCTTGTTTTCATGACGACCTTGCATGCCTTGGGGACATGGGTACACTTGGTGCTGCGGATTTACCAGTCTGGGCTTCCATGATTCCTACTATCCCTTTCTTAAAAAACTCTTTATCCATATATTCGAAACTTATCTCAGACATACAACAACACTCTTGTCGCAAACTTGGTCACAAATTCTAAAACTGAATTCTCCAGATAGAAAAGTGTAAAATGTGGAGCAGGACATAGTTCTTATATGGAATTTGAATTTTTAGCCTCATGATAGCTTAGATATTGTTCATTTAATTCATATATGACACTATATCCAATGGTTTTGCTTCATAAATGCACTTCTCCCACGCCTCTTAATGTAAATTTTAAATTAACGACAAATTTTTCCTTCCAACGGTCATATTTCTGGCGAACTTCGATGCATCCATTTCTATGTCACAAAAATCCTTCCTTCATTGCAGTTCGTTTTACTTTTCCATACTTCTAAATATCGTACAATAACATCCCTTTGGTGAAGTTTCCTTGTGTAGAGTATTTTATAGTCCAGTGGCCACTTTCAACTGTAGGTGGCACTAAGACCCTTATCTTTTCTTCTTTCAATGCGAAGCTCCAGAGACAGAGTCATCCATATATACCTTCAATCTGCTACCATTCACTCGTCCTAGAATCAGATAACCATTTAACTTCGTGAGCTGAACTGCACCACCAAAATATATGTTCTTAATGATATACAATGTTAACCAATGTGTTTTAATTTTTCCTGGGAACTTCACAAATTTTCTATCATATAAAAGTAAAAGATCTCCTTCTCGGAATTTCTTCTGGTTGATGTACCTATCATGCTAAGCTTTCTCCCTTCCTTTTTGCACTTGCTGATGAAAACCTTCTATAAACTTGTCTTCTTCCAGAGCAAGAAATTGCGCCATATTTTCCTCCATTATATCAGAGTCCACCATATCTATGAAGGCTACAATTCTCAAACTCGGCACAATGTACTCCATAGGGATGATTTCTTCTTGTCCATATACCAACCTAAAAGGTGTTTGGCTTGTCAATTTCTTGCATGTTATCGTATATGCCCATAACACTACTGGAATCATTAGATCCCAGTCATTTCTGTTCAAATTGCACACTTTTGTGAGTGCATTCTCCAAAATATTATTGAAGGATTCGACTGTCCCATTCACTTGGGGATGATATGGGGTAATTTTATGATGGTATACTTGGAACTCTTCAGTCAACGCCTCAATAGTATTATGCAAGAAATGTGAACCCCGGTCACTCATCAATATCTTTGGACACCCAAATATGGAAAAAATATATTCAAATATGAACTTCATAGTGGTGTCTGCGTTGCAATCCTTCACTAGTTGTGCCTCAGCCCACCTTGTCAAATAATCAGTTGTAGTGATTATATATCTTGCGTCGGTCTTCCTTCCTAGTGGGTTAATAGGTCCAACAAAGTCAATAACCCATTTGTCAAAGGCTTGCAACATCACCTGTGGAATTAATGGAATTTTGTCTCTTCTATATGGATTTCCTGTTCTTTGGCATACATCACATGCTCGAAAAATATCTTTTGCATCCTTATTTATTGTGGGCCACCATAGCCCAACTCTCAAAATTTTCTGCGCAGTGGTCTTTCCTGCATAATTTCCAACTGTGACTCCTCCATGAGCTTCTGCTAGAATACTATGCCTTTCATGTTCAGGGACATATCTGCGTAGTATTTCATCCTGTCCCATTTTGTACAGGTGTCTTGTAATTGACAAGAGATCAACTACTTTTAATACTAGTTCCCTCTTTTGCTATGTAGTGTACTCTGCGGGCACCATTCCCGTGGCCAAAAACTGAATAATTTTTGTGAAGTGATCATCTGCAATGCTAATTGCGAATAACCGCGCGTTGAATAGGTTATCCTCGATACTTGTGGGTTCTTCTCCTGTTTACAGCCTCAACAAATGATCAGGCATGACATTCATTCTTCCTGGTTTGACTACAAACTCGAAGTTGTATTCCTATAACAAGAACAACCATCAACATATGTTTCCTCCTAAAACTGGCTTATTTACCAAATATTTCAGTGCGAAATGATCAGTTAACATCTTGAACTATGCTCCCAAAAAATAGTGTCTGAACTTCTGTAATGCATAGACCATAGCTAACCCTTCTCTTTCAGTCGTATTATAGTTCTTTTCAACCCTGGACAACTTTATTCTTGCAAAAGCTATGGGGTAATCAATTCCTCCTGCTCCTGGATGTGCCAGTATTATGCCCAATGCCATGCAAGATGCATGAACATGTACATGAAATTCCTTATTCCAGTCTGGGAATATCAGAATAGGCGCAGTCAACATTTTCTCTTTTAGTATGTCGAGGCTCTTTTGGAATTCTGCATAC
The DNA here is from genome assembly GCA_034641835.2 of Pinus albicaulis. Lineage (NCBI taxonomy): Eukaryota > Viridiplantae > Streptophyta > Pinopsida > Pinales > Pinaceae > Pinus > Pinus albicaulis. Next base: position 559,914,530 of record CM076580.1, on the reverse strand, counting down.
CATTGAAAAGTTACATCTTTATTCCATAAAATCTCCATTGGCACAATTATCTATGCATAACCATTTATAAACTTTTTGTAATAGCTAGTGTGTCCAAGTGTTGTGAGAAATTGTCTCACTGTTTTTGGCATTGGAAAGTTCACAATAACTACTATCTTTGTGGGATCCACCATTAATCCCTGCTTACAAACCACATGGCCCAACAATATGCCAAACGGCACATAAAATATATACTTCTTCAAATTTAATGATATTTGGTATTGCCTACATGTACCCAACATCAGCCTCAAGTTTGCAACATGTTTTTGCAACAGCCCAAAGATTGTTCAATCATCAAAATAAATTTCCAAACATTTGTGTATATATTCTTTGAAAGCTACAACTACAACTCTATAAAATATGGAAGGATCATTCTTCAAGCCAAAAGGCATCACCATGTACTGGTAAGAGCCCCACTCTGTGGCAAAATTTGTCTTATAATATCTTCTAGCACAATTTTGATCTGGTGGTAACCCAAAAATCCATGTGTGAAAGAATAGGCCTCCTGTACTCCTACATTATCCAATATTTCGTTTGTAAATGGCATGGGAAAAGGATCATGTAAGCATGCGTCATTCAACTTTCTTAGGTCTACACATATCTTTATATCATCCTTTGCCTTATTTTCCTACACCACCATAGGACTTACCCATTCAGACTCTTCGACTAGTTTGATGATCCTAGCTCTAATCATTTTATTTAACTCCTCCTTCACTTTTATCTTGTATATCGGATTCAACCTATAGGGTATTTTATTTACTAGGTTCGCTTTCGGTTTCAGGGGAATCATCATAACTCCTAGGTCCCCTTATATGCCATTCAATTCAGAAAATTTCATGGGGAAGAGATCTTGATACTCGTGCAACAGATCCATAAGTTTGCTAACTATGTATTAATCCTAATAATCTCCAATCATTGTAAATTTTGGTTCTTCTTCTGATATGATATCCACCTTCTTTGGTTTTTCAGGCTTTGCTATTTCAATTATTTCATGTCCTGGTCCAACAACTTCACGGTGCCCTTCCGATTATGTGATATTAATATTGTGCGAATCCTCATCATCTTCTTCTACATTCACAATATATCACTCTAGTGCTTTATCCAACTGCGCGGTCCAATCTGGCTGCTTCCATGTTAACGAAGTTGTGTTCTTGAAAACATTTTCTATATGAATTTCGGAAGGGTCGAATCTATGCATGGGAAGTCATATTCAAAACTAAAGTTTAGTATGAACCCTTCAACCAAATATGTCCAGTTCATAGTTCCATGTCACAATTATGTCTCAAGATACCAATTCATATGAATCGTTTCTCATGTGTGGATAAACCCATGTACCCACTCGTGTTCTGGAAGTTCTTTCCAAACTGAAGTGCAACAATGAATATGCTCCTAGGGATCTACCTTGCCCTCATAATTTACTTCGACTCCTATATCTTCTGGCCCAAATCTTACCCACATCAGCCTTCGATACTCCTCCCAACTTCCTATGTTCCTTTGATGAGTACACCACCATCTAGCAGGTGTAGACCTCAGGGCTACATCCAAAGCTTGTAACCTATATTCTTATGGTATTTATCTTTCATATTCATCAAGGAAAAGGATTACATCTCCTATCCCATCATAATAAGGAAAACTACATGCCTCCAAAGTTATGAAATGAAGTGATTTTGTGATTCTGGCACATCGTCCTGTAGATATTTCATGTAACCTGTTTTGCCAATTTTCCAGTTCTTCCTCAGAATCTGAAGTAAACGAACTGTCATATTCCTAGATTAGTTCACCTTCTACAATGGGATTAACCCAATATTCCTCCTTAGCTATTATCCGATAAATTCTATCGATATATGTGTCACAATACTCATCCCAGACAAGTTTTGTATATTTCACTCCTTCTGGTGGGTCTAAATGAACAATGACCCTCATATTGTCTTTTTTGAGCACCATCTGTCTCTTCTTCAAATTTATTATCGCCAAAGTATTAAAAGCCAAATCCAATCTAAGCAGCCCTAGATAGGGGTTTCTACCATCTACAATTTCAATCACCTCGAAGCCTGCAACAATGCGCACTCCTTCAATATCTACTACAACAATAGGTATCCTTCCCATAGGGAGGATCTTCTGTTGGTTGGCCATCTTCAATTGGATTGATGACCATTGCAACATTTGCATTCCCATTAACTCCCAAGTTTTCTTAAGTAACACGTTGGCATCGTATCCTAAGTCTAGGATTACCAAATCCATATCATATTCCTCGATATGCACATTTAGTCTCATTTCCTTCTGTGAACTCTTCTTATGTCAATGTAAATTTTTCACTATGTACATATCGCTTTGTGATACTTCTTTATTAGCGTAGGAATATATCAGTTCTTGGAGTCCTTCGACAACCCTCTAATTCCTCATGAAATTCATGTAAGTCTATAAGAACAACTTCAAGATACTTGGATCTAATTATTTCTTCGGAGTAGATATTTTAGTGTAGTCCTTCTTTGGGATTAGCTTTGGTTATGCACTAGATTTTGAAGCTCCGACATCCATGAATATTTTATTCACCTCCATGAACATTTCTTTTTCATTATGACTACTGAACTCAGGGGACTTTTCTATGGTATTTCTTACCCATGTATCTTCCATTTTCTTCTTACCTTTTTCTTTATCATCTCCTGTCGTAGCTCCACTCCTTGTTACAATGTTGATGCGTGGTTCATCCTCCCTCAGTTCAGTGGTCATCATTTTCAAATTTTGTGTGGCATACTGGTTCCTTTTCTCTTACATATTCACCATAAGGACCAAAAATTATTCTATCACATGATCAAAATACTTGCAGTACTTACAGGTTGTAGTAGGATTCTGACATTCTCTTCTGAAGTGTCTTGTATGTCCACAATTGTAACAGATAGTTTGGCTATGTATTCGACCAAATCCTCATCCTCATCCTTGGAAACCTCCTCGACCAACATGTTATCATTTATCTTCATGTGCATATCCTTCAAATTGCCTTCTATAAGTATTAGCGCTACAATCCATCATCAACTAGTAACTTCGACAGTTTTTCTTATCATGTCCTACTGATTTACAAAAGTTGAAAAACAATTGCCTTAGGGTCTGCACATATTTATGTAATAAATAACACTGTTGTGACCGGTGTTGGCCTGTAGTTATGCATATCTCACACCATAGGCTTGATCCTAGCTTTAATGGATTAGGTGCTCCATTAACCAAGTAATATTTGAACACGAGGCATTGTTCCTTAGAATTTCCTTCTGCTTTGCACTTTATACACCACACTTCCTGTCTAACTTATTTTCCTTTCTTGAGATCTTGCAGTTCCAAGGTAAAATTTGCTAGCTAACTTTGAATATTATCTACTCCTGCATGAGTATATCCTAGTGATGAAGCTTCCAACTTCATTGTGATTTCCAATGCTTCAGATTGAGTTGTTATTTTCTGTTGTGTCAAGGGTAACTTGATATGTAGCAACAGTTCAACTATAAACCATTTCTTATGCTTCCCTGGGTGTATGTTAAAGCTTACTTATCCCATTAACACCTTGAATATTTGATCCAACTCCAAAATAGATTCATTAGTCATCTATTTGATCTCCTTCATCTCAGTAATGCATTGCGACTCAGACTTTAGCTTCTTGAATTATGATATGCGCGTTGTCTTAATATCATCCAATGAAGCAGCCTGATTAATTAAAGAATAATTCATGTACCATGTCAGCGCTCTTTCTCGCAATGTCATGATGAGATGCGCCTTCTTTACATCTGCATCAATAAATTATCTTTCTTTCCATACTGCATCATCTACAAACCAAAACTACTCAGGATCCTCTGATCCAAGTCCTCTAAAAATAGGTAGCTTAATGTCATTAACCATGTTTCTTATTGGGGGGTTAGGGGAAGGGGGAGTGGGTATAGGGGAATTAGGGGTAAGGGGATGGAGGGTTAGGGGTGTAGAGGGATGGGGAATCCCAAATATGCCCTAATTATTCTCATCTTCTGAATTCGATGCACATTTAGGTCGAGAGGGGGTGGGGGTATATCGCGGGGTTGTGTGGTTACTTACTTCTTCTTCACTCTCAAAATCATATAAAAAGGGACTATAATCGGTCTCAATAAAGTTCATTGGTTCATGATCTATTATGTATCTCTTTCCATTTTTCCTAGACCTATTTCCTAGTTTAGACTTATTCCTTCTTCGTCCAAACATTAATCTGGCTGCATTTGTAGCTACCCTTTTCACATAAAATCATTTTAATCCACAAATTCAAAGAATTTAGATACTTACCTCACGGTACCTTAAAGAATAGTCGCTCAACTTCACTGTAAGATACAATCGTCTCTATTGCGAACTTTGTAATAAATCCTCCAAGGATACTGCCAATCCAAAATTCAATAGCTCTTGTGATGTTGTTGTTGGTATCCTTGAGTCACTGCATCAATTCAGGGCTCCACGGGGTAGGATAATCATTTAAAAAAAAAAGTCTTTTTCTCAATCAATATTGATATCCATTTATATAGTTCATTAGAAAACGACACAAAGAAAATCTTGTGTTGTTCTGTGAAAATATATCTCTACAAACAGGCTTCAGTCGTCAACCACATATTTCTATTTTCCTAAGCTGCAAATTCTCATTCTTTCTTCTTTACCCAATCTTGTATTTCCTTCTTTGATGTATGCCACATGCACATGTCCCTCAAACAGATCCCAGTCCCAACAACAGAACCCTTTTTTGGCTCTAATGGGATTGAATTAGGTTCGTCTTGTAATTCGCACCAAAAAAACCCCCAGACACCGACCCTTTCAACAACGACTTGCAATAAAACCACAATATCATCATAGGTGGCTATGGATGGTTGCAAAATTAGGTTTCTATAGCCTTGAGGGATTGCGCGAGGTGGCTTTTACTTCACTTTTCTACATTTTACTTAGTCTTCTGGCATGCATATCACTATTGCACTGTATAACTTAACTACTTACTTCGTCACATTCAGTTCAACATAGCATATTACAGAACATTATAAAATACGTTATCATAACATTTAATAACAATCGGTACTTCACATCCACGGATGGAAAGCAAACATAACAATACAAATAAATATAGAATATTGTCCAAAAAATATTATTATTTTTTAAGATGGGTCTTTCCAGTACATTCATCTTCTCGAGTTACGCACACAGTTGCAGGTGATTTGTGCACTAAGATGAAAAATCTTCCAAGGTCTCCACGCACTCAACTGCGGAGCCTTTCCTTACAACCAAAAACACAGAACAAAAGACTTAATGACTTGTGCTCATAAATCTCTATCTTCAGATCATGATATTCGAAAAAGAATTACATCTATTTATATACATTACATAGCTACAAAACCATGGTCCACATATGATGGGCTCAAAAAAACATTCAAATAAAACCCCCATACCCATTACAAAATGAGCGGCTTCGACCCACCATGAAGTCCCTAGAAAACCGCATGGTAAATATAACTTCGCGGTACCACACACTCCGCTCCTCAAAAGGCGGAGTCTTTGACCAAATTTGGACTAAGTTGGGCCGCACCCAACACCCTTCCACCACAAAAAAATCCTTTGTTCCTTCTCAATGAATTAATCATGAATTATCAATATTTTTATAGGTGTCACCTGCAGGAAATAATGATCCTAGGATGGGCTATGTGACTACTGCAGGAAGACACACAATCCTGTAGCCATCTGCACAAGCCCTCAAAAAGTACTTGGAAGCACCAAAATGAAGAATTGATTATCATGAAGCATTTCTTGGGCAGCCAAAAAAATTCTACAAGGCTACAACAAGGCTTTTGATCATCTCCAACAATAGCAACTTGATCCACCATCAACAAGACCTACAATGAAAACTTCGATTAGTCAAGCACATTTCAAGAGAAAAATTTCAGAGCAAAGCCAATGCATAGAGAAACAAGCATAATAAGATGACACCTCAAGAAGCCAACATATCATCCATTACCTTTTTTTAGAAGCAACATGCAACCATCAAAGGTTCAACACAAGAGAAAGCAACCTATGAAAACATGATCATTAGTAGCATCTTTAGAACCACCAAAGGAAACTTCAACAATCATATCGACAACCTCCACAACTACGACAAAATACTACACAAATGAAAGACTCTCATGGTAAGGCACAGTATGAAACTCTCTAACCTCACCCTTAGAATCTATTCTAGCTTAATAAAACATTAAAAGTGTGAGAAGGAAAGGTATTTTATATCCAAACTTAATAGGAAGAAGCCTCGATGTTATCTAGAAAGTCACTTAGCTTTTCTCCAAAGGACAACCACATATGTGGGAGACAAATGAGATAAAAGTGGAAAAAAATAAGAAAGTGGGATGTTATCATGGAGTTCAAAAAGTAGCTGGGGACCAACTCAATGAACTCAAATCACTTTGAGTTTATTTTGCATGCAAAGGAAAAAAGAGAAAAAAAATTGAAAATTTTTGAAAAAAGAAAAAAATAATAGAAAAATCAAAATAAAAGAATAAAAAGGTGGACCCACCACCTCTTGGCATGAAAGGAATAACTGCTACAAAATTCGGGTTGGTTGCTACAGGCGAAATAGAGCTGCTATAGGCACAAGATTTTCTACAGGAAGTTGTTACAAGAAGAACATATGTGCTACAGAAGGATAACAGAGTGCTTCACGAAGGAAAATTTCACCCAGAACAGACACTATAGCCTTGGGAAGCAAGGAAATATTCAAAGGTATAGTAACTAAAATGTCCTTCTCTCCAAAGTTTGGCATAAGGATTCCGAAAGCACCTCAATCATCAAGAAAAATTACCCTACAAATTTACAGTTTGGTTTCTAGTAAGAGAAAACAATTGAATGGTTGAGCCTTTTCTTAAGGTTATGGTGTGTTGAATAGGGCAAGGGTGCATGTTGTAATTTTTCTTTCCTCAAACTTGAAACAAGACTGTCAAAAAATACTTCTGCTACAACAACCTCCATGACATAAGAACCTACAGGGTCTGAAAAAAGTGTTAGAGGAAAGTCACAGGTTGCTACAAGAAGCTTGGTAGTGGACACAATTACCCTCAAATCCTAAGAAGGATGAAAGAATCATGAGCGAAATGGTAAGTACAAATTTTCCCCACAAATACTTGGCATGAAAACCCTTAAAAATATCTCAATTCTCAAAAGCATACTTTGTTGCAGCCACATATATAAATCTTAGTAAGAAAGATCAGTGAATTTGTGTCATTAAGGATAAAGTATCTTGGGTTTCATGTTGAATTGTACCAGTTCTCCTCAGCATCATAGAAAGAACATTTATTCTACCTCTGTTTCCATAAATACTCTCATTCGTGTAGCAGAAAAGGGAAACTCATTCCACATTGATATAACTTTATTGAAGTCATCAGATGAGGAGAATCAACAAATAATTATAAAATACTAAAACCAAGAGGGAAAATCAAAGGAATGATGAGAAATTGAGATAAACATAAAACTTATCCAACAAGGGAAGATAAATCCACATTAGTATGGCACATCATAAAAGTCATTTGAGGCATAAAAGAAGAAGAACATGACAAGAAGATGGATAGGTTTCTCCGAGGATGAGAAATAGTTTCAATAGGGGGGTATGGTGGGCCTCTAAATTAGACACAAATTAAGGCCCATATAACCTTTCTTGAGAACATAAAGTCTATATTAAATCTCTCCTTCTACACTTAATAATGTTTTTTTAGCTTTAATATGTTCTTAGGAAGGTTTAGAGATAATTTCATATTTGTGCCTAATATTATTTATTTTTGAAGAATATTGGGCATATTATGAAGATTTGGAGGAGGATATAATCTAGGGAATTGATCCCTACTACAGGACGATTAATATTGGAGAATAAATTAAAAAAATATCATGAAATTATCGACAAATTCTCGAGCTCCAATGATTGAGAAAATCTAGGAATGTATTCCCTATCATTTAATGCAGATTCCTAGTGTTGGGAGCGAGATCCACTATTTGAGGGGTTTTGGAGGGAAAAGCTTCCTCCTTTAAAGGATAATGCTTCATTATCATTCTGTATAAGTACCAATTCTAATTTTCCTCTAAGGGCATATATTTCTTAGTCTTATTGTGGAGAAAACTTGTTTTTTTTGCAGCTCCACTTTCATTTCTAGCAGGGATGCACTTGGATTGATTCAAATAATGAAGTTTGGTGCCATTTTTAGCTTCTAAAGCTTGGTTTCTTCCATAGGAATTTGAGTCTCCTTGGTATTAGCCATCCCAGGAGCCTCAGATCCCTCTTGCACAATTTTTTTATGTCCTTTGAATGTCTTTTCACTTGCATCTCTTGTTTATGCATTTACTGTTCATGATTCTTTTGTTGTAGGTTATATTTGGTTAAATGGTTGTAGTGAGTTTTTTTTTTTTTTAGATTATTTATAGAGTCACAAGCATGATTCATCCTTAGAACAAATTTTACAAATCATCTTCATCATTGAGCTACTTGGGTTTGGTTACTAGTTCACGAATTTGGGATTTTTGGAAGTCCCTTTTAACAAAATAGTAATAATTTTCTGCTCAGTGCTATTTTAAGAACGTGTTAATAAGATTCATTTGAGTTGATTCCACTTGGATTAGGTCATAAAAAAATTAAATTTAATAAACAATTTTACTGCATTGCATTTTCATTTGATTAGGTTAGGCATTTGATAGGTTAACTAGCTCACTAGTTCTTGAATTTCCAGTTTTTAGAATAATAATTTTCTTCTATTTTTTAGCATGTGTTAACATGGGTATTTTGGAATGACTCCAATTGGAATGGAGTCCTAGGAAATACTACTTAATAAAAAAACTTTTCCCATCCCATTTCAATTTGATTTACTTAGTCATTCAGTAAGTTCTCTCCCCCTGTAGCAAAAACAAGACTTCCTGTGGTACTCCTATAACACATGTAAACTTGACTAGAGTTTCTCCCAAAACTTGTTTTTTGTCTCTTAGGATTGAATCATGAACCATAGGATATAAATCCATATTTTAGGAAGAATAAACACCACTTAGGACATGCATTTTTAGAAAGTAGATTAGGCTTATTTATTTGAATTCATGCTCTTAGGATTTCAATTACAAATTGTTGATTAATTTGTTTGCAAAGTAAAATTTCCATTTCTTCAATTAGTTTAAGATTTGATTTCATGAAATTCACTCCATTAAATCAGATAAACTAAAGAAGGACACATTGTATGCTGCACATATAGTTCTGACACCTCTTAAGTTTGTATGAACCCTGGGTTGATAATTAAAGTTGGTAGCCTTGGAAGTTGCAACATTCTTATTGCAATACTTAGGCTCATAAATTATATGGGACTATCAACTCCCTCTTAATACCATATTACTTATATAATTCTATAATATCCTTGGATTTATACTCTCCTCCAATCTCGGATCTTAATATCTTGATTCTTCTTTATGGAAGGTTCTCCATTTCAACTTTGAATTCTTGAAATTTTATAAATACTTCTTCCTTGGTTTTCATTAAGTAAACCCAGGTATTTTTTGAATGGTCATCTATGAATGTGACATAATATATATGACCTCTAAGTGATTTAGGAGTCATAGGTCCACAAACATCGGAGTGAATGAGATCCAAGAACTCTTTCGACCGTGAATCATTGCTTCTAAATGGTATCTCGATATTCTTACCCAATGCACATCCCTTACATACTCCTTCACGATATTATTTCAGTTTAGGTATTCCATATACTATGGTGTTTATATATGGGAGGATATTGAAGCGTAGATGACCAAATTTTCTAAGACATAGTTCAAATGTGATAATTTCAATGTGAACCAAGGCTTTAGCTAGAGGAGATATTTGGTTATAAAGTCTTCCTTCTCGAATACCAATGACTCTAGAATTCTCGATACTTGAGTATTTACTCCATACAACAATATTTCCATCAATGAAGGATACTCTATCACCGTTATCTTCTAGGATTGAAATGGAAAGTAAGTTCTTATGAAAAATTATAGAAAATATAATTTTGTGGAGGTGGATGTTGCCTCCATTCTCCAACTCTATAGACGTTTATCCAATGCATCTCACGAGATAGCTCATGTTATCTCCAAGTTCCACTAAATAAGAAGATTCTCCATTTGATAAGTGTTGGCATTAATGTGAGGTTTATTTTCACTGATGTCAACCTAGTTTCTTGGGATGCAAGTGTGTTGGCTATGCATATGTATGTGTGGTTGCAGATGGTTGAGGTGATGATCGAGATATAGTAGATGGTCCTTGGCATGTACACTAGCATGGACCTTGAGGATGGAGTAGTGATTATTGTTGTTGATTTGGATGATTGTATGTTGGTATGTTGCAGTAGTTTGAAGGTATTCCCATGATGATGATCTTCATGATCATGTTGTTGCATACTCTTGATGATGGTTGCTTCAATAGTTATATTTGAGGAGCCTTGTTGGTTTGGTCTCCTTGGTCTCCAGGTCCCAGATTAGGCTTCCTATGATGATGATGTTATAACTTGGTTTTGGAGAGGATATACATGTGTTTATGGATGCTTGAGATGGTTGTGCAGGTGTTGGAGGATGTATGACAGTTTCTGGAGCTGCATAGAGATGACATTGATGTTGATGAGTAGTTTGATGACTCAGTTGCCTTGTATTGTTGTTAGTTGAAATCCTAATCAACCTAGTTTGACTTGGGATGATGATGGAGTTGTTGTTGTGACTTGGTGAATTGTTGCAGAGGTGGCAGAGACTTTTAGAGGACCTACAGAGGCTAGCCAAGCTCTAGAAGAGGTTGAGGAAAGTTTTAAGCTGAGAAAGAATGAGTTTGAGTCTCATAAGCCCTAGTGGAATGCATGATGGGTCAAGGGAGCGGTTGGAGAGCTCCAGTTGCATGGAGGCAGGCCCAAGGGAGTGGTTATAGCTCCAATCACTCATAAGACAATGCCAAGGGAGCGAATGAGGGATTTCACGAGTTTAGCTCCACATTCCTCGCGCTGTTCAGTATATTTTAGTGTTGTGGCGATGTTTTTTATCGATATTTTTTGGCATATGGTCGGGGAAAAATTATGGGCCTTCTAGAAGATGATCAAGGTTGAATATTTCGAAGGGCTAGTAAAGTTAGTGATTGATTTGGTCAAGATTCCTTACTCAACCAAATTGGAAGCAAGTGAAATGAGTTGTTGAGTCTTCCATAACCTATAGTATTTATTAAAAATATCAACACAAGAATTAGATAAATAGTGGAAGACATTGAGTCTATTGGGTTGGCTTCATGGAGAGTGAGTGAGGATGCTATTGTGAGAGAATTGTGATTTAGTAGAGTATGTAGAAACTTCTCACATATTTTATGTAGAGATATATCATAGATTTGTGAGCAGAAATTAGAGATAGAATGGAGATGAAGATGCATAGATTGTGTGTTTGACTATGGCATAAATTTTTGCAGATTATTGTGTTTGAGCGGAGTATTTTGGTTTGAGTTGGCGTGAATAAATCCCCCCCCTCCGGGTTAGACCTTGATTTATATTTTATGTGCATAATGATGGTGTTGTTGGGTTTCTCATGTTGAACGAATTGAGAACCCAATATGAAACATCTATGAAATGTGGCTTGCACGGAGGAAGTGAAGGCATGCTGAGGCGTCAATAGAGACAATGATTTGGTGATTCATAGTAGGTAGATTTTTCTCCATCCAATAGGAGTTGGACCGTCCAATGGTGGTTGGGTGAGGGTCATTGGTCGTGGGAGCTTCCAGCGGAGAAAAACAAAGTTACAAATTGATAGATGCCAACATAATGTAGAGAAAGCCAAGTATTTAGGCTTATGGTTGTAAGATAATCCATGTAAATTTGTTCAACAGATTAATAGAATATTTGAGCAACGGAACAACAGCAAGGTGGTTTTCTCTCTAAAGTGTTTCCAGTAGAAATACTTGTGTTGTTGCGTGTGTATGATTGCATTTCTCATGGTTATTATAAAATAACATCATATATACACAACAACACAACAACCATTTCCCTTATGTGTATGTATCATTCTAAGGAAATTATAAAATAATAGTGGAAATATTCAAATAATATTAGATTACATCATCAAATTTTAGAGGGAAAAAAGAAAAAACTACTTTTTCAACTCGTATTTTCAACTTATCTCTCTATGGGTTTACTCAAATTTTGAGTAGGAACACTCGTTGGATGCATAATTTGATTCCTCATCCAAGGAGTATCCATATTGCATACTTTTAATGGACCCTACTACATGAAAAATGAGAAATACATGAAAAACGTGATTGCAATCATGTTGTTTCATGTATTTCTCATTTTTCGTGTAGTAGGGTCCACCAAAAGTAGGCAACATGGGTACTCCTTGGATGAGGAATTAAAATTTTCATCCAACGAGTACTCCCACTCAAAATTTGAGTAAAATATTAAAGAGATAAGTTGAAAATACAAGTTGAAAATGTAGTTTTATTATTTTATTATTTTTTAATCTTTTTACTTTTTTACCCAAAAAATGGTGAATCATCCCTCATGGTTGACATCATCATCTTGAATCCTATTGGTTCTAATAAAGTTTATTTTGGTTGTACATTTTTCTTAGGAGGCCCATTTTATACCTCAAAAGTTCTCTAATGCCTACTGCTTATATGTTTTGATGAACTAATGTTGTGGATGTGCATGGATAATTGTCATTGAGGCAAAAGTATAAATTGGTGAAAATATATTAAAGGCCATCACTATTGCTTCACCCCCCTCTCAATAGTGAATATATTTCCAAAAATAAGGTCTTCAATTATTTGTGATGACCTGTCATGTGCCTAGATGCACCAATATCAATTAGCCAAATGTGTTCATCTTGGAATGTGCCAGTGAGTGCCAAGAAGAGACCTTCATATTTTTCCTTGATTACTTCCTTATTTGAAGAGAATAGGAGATTGCATACTTCCTCGGTGCATTTATTTAAATATATTTCTACCTTTGAATGCCTATTGATGAACTTCTTCAATGTACAGGAAATATTCATGATGCCCTTATCCAACCTTAGCTATTATACCATGTTGAGAATTCAATAGGGAAATGATTATGATTATTTCTCTTTAACTTGATAACTGCTTGTGTTTCCTTTTTAGTTATTAGCTTTATTCATTATTATTATATGTGTCAAGAATAAAAAATTTACCAAAACAATAAGAACAATGACATAGTATATAGGTTGCAAGCTAGGGCCAAAACATCTCCTCTTGAGAGGAAAACCCTTAAATCTCTTCTCTTCCTTATTATTCTTCAATTGGAGAATTACATGACCTTATGATTGAGACAAATACCCTCCAATACCAAGACCAACCTCTTGAGATGATTTTCCAACTTTGATTTAGCCAAACCAAGTAAAATATCTTCCAGTAACACTTCCTCGACCTCATGTTGTGAGATTTGCGGCCTCCTATGTAAGGTCCTTATATTACTAGTGTAGTCCCTTATTATTGTTAGTGTAGCCCCCTTATTGTTATATTTGTACCCCTATAGCCCCCATATTGTTATTATTGTGCCCCATAAAATCCACTATTGTTATTGTTGTGCCCTTACATTATTATTGTTAGGTCGGCTAGGATTATATTATGACCCCATGGACTCCTATATATAGAAAAGAGGTTTTTTCATTTGTATCATCCAAGAATTTTTCAGTTATGTAATGTAAAGGAGGTTTCCCCCTCGAAGTGGCTGATTTCTAAGGTGATGATATCTCTTTTCTTCTATTTTGGGAGCTAGTTTCATAACATTTGGTATTAGAGCTTTGGATTCTAAGGTTTTGCTTCTTCAAACAGGTCATCGTGGCATTTTCGCTATAAATTTCTTTCTAAGAAGGTTCATAAGCTGAAAAAAAACCCATTTGCAAAGATATCCAGAGGAACTTCGTGTAAAAATTTGAGATCTTGGTTTGCAATATTTTCAGAGATATCATCTGTGGAAGTTAGGGTTTTTGTAGGCTCCTGAATTTCATCTCAAAGAGCTGACCTTGGGAAAATCATCATAACTCTCTCTCTGAGCATCAGATTGGAATTCTGTAAAAAGTGGCCAATAGCACACATACTATAGTTTCCTGTGTATCAATTTCATAGTCGAAGCAGGAAACAGTGACATGTGAAACGTCGTACAAGTCGCTCTACTGAACCAATACATCATTAGGTCATTGTGGGAGACTGGGCATAACTTTTTCTTGAAGAATCCAAATCAGGTCAGATCTGTGGCATTGGAAAGAAGATTCAGAGGGATACTAAAGGACCGAAGATAAAATCTTGGGGATCCTAAATTACAGAGATACATCAGTTTCAATATCGAGCTCCTCCAAAGCAAGAAAAATGTGTGTATTTTTTTTCAAATTGCATAATTCTTGTTTGAAAAATTAGTTTGAAGTGATTCCAAGGGCATATTGAAGCATAGATATCAGTATTGGGTTTTAAAATGCCCCCTAAAAATAATTCAACACCCATTAAGCCCTCATAAGGCTCTACTATGACTCATGAAGAGGAAGAAGTGCAACATGATATATCAAAATTAGAAGAGAAAGTGCAACAACTTTCGCTCTCGCAAAGAGCAACAAAAAATGAAATGGAAGTTTTGAAGAAAGGCATGGAAGCTAAGATGGATGGTTTGAAGAAAGGCGTTGAAGATAAGATCTAATGTTGGATTGAAGACCCACCATATTCCAAAGATCGATATGAGGAAGTTTGAGGCAAGGATCTCGTAACAAGGATATTATAGATGGAGCAATATTTTGATCTCAATAATGTCCAAAACACACAAAAGGTATGCATTGAAACTTTATATTTAGAAAAAAATACATTTGTATGGTATTGATGGCTTTGCTCCCGTAAAAAAATTTATTTGGTCAATTTTTATGGAGGAAATGATAGCACATTATGAGGATACAAAGAGCACCACCTTCTTTAGCCAATTGATAAATATCAAACAAAAGGGTTTAGTGGTGGAGCACATTGAGGACTTCAAAAAATTGAATATAAGGGTAACTGATATTCCAGAGGAACACATGATTGATGTCTTCATAGTGACTTTAAAGGATAACATCCAACATGAGGTTTGCCTTTGGGAACTTAATTCATTGGAGAAGACATTCATGTTGGAAAAAAAAATTGAATGTAAAACTATGGCAACAAGGAAGCCTACCACTCGCATATATAAAGATGGAAGTTTTGCTACTCCTAGACTTCCACAACCTACAAGCTTGACACCACAAAAATTGGAAGAAAAAATAACAAAAGGGCTTTGCTATAGTCATTATATAAAATACATTAAAGGTCATAAGTGTGCTGAGAAGAAATTATTTTACATAGATTGTGAAGAGGAGGAAGAAAATGAACAAGAAACTTCAAAACAAGAGGATATACACTAGGAACCAACCCTAGATAAAGAAGAAATGAGTCTGACCATATCCTATAATGCATTGGTAGGAATTACCACTCCTCAAACTCTCAAGATAGAAGGGCATATCAATAAGAAAAAGGTAATATTGTTGATTGATTTGGGTTGTACCCATAATTTTATTCATTGTAAGGTAGCCAAGGATTTGAATTGCTTCATATACCCAGCAACAAAGTGTTAAGTGATGGTTGCAAACGGAGGAACTATAAATTACTCTAGAAAATGCCATAATATCAATCTAACCATGGGAGAATATGTATTGAATATTCCAATGCTTTCCATTCCAATGGAAGGTGATGATGTTGTACTAGGAGTACAATGGTTATAATCTTTGGGGACATTAGCTTTTAATTTTCAAGAATTTTTCTTGAAAGTTTTTTCGGAAGGAAAGGAAGTTGAATTATGGGGTATCACAGTGAAGCTGAGAAATATAATAAGCTCTAATGTCATGACAAATATTCTGAAGAAAGAAAAATGAGGCATAATTGCATAATTATGCTCACTAGAAGTTCCAACATCAAATTTATCTATTTCTCCATATCTCCAAAAATTCTTAGACAATCATTCCAAGGTGTTTGAAACTCCCAAAGGACTTCCACCTTTTCATGATCATGATAATGTTATTCATTTGATTCTATGAAGTGTTCCTCCAAACATCAGACGTTACAAAAATCCTTATGTCCAAAAGAGATAAATTTAACATATGATTGCATAAATGTTAGAGGCTGGTATAATTCAACCTAGTCAAAGTTCTTTCTCTGCTCCAGTATTATTGGTGCACAAGAAGGATGGATCATGGTGCATGTGTCTGAATTATAGGGATCTCAACAAGCTCACTATTAAAGATAAATTTCCCATTCCTGTGATTGATGAATTATTGAATGAATTACATGGAGAAATTTATTTTACCAAGTTGGATCTTCGTTGAGGATATCATCAAATTAGAATGAAGACTGAAGATATTCCAAAAAAAACATTTCAAAATCATGAGGGTCATTTTGAATTTTTGGTCATGCCTTTTGGCCTTACCAATGCACCTTCTACATTTCAAGGGTTGAGGAATTCCATTTTCAAACCCTTCCTTAGAAAATTTGTGTTAGTATTTTTTGATGATATACTAATCTACAACAGGTCTTGGAAGGATTATGTTCAACATGTTGACAGGGTGCTCAAACTATTGGAGGAGAAACAATTATATGCATAAACCTCCAAATGTTTCTTTGGAGTACAAAAGGTGGAGTATCTGGGTCATATTGTATCTCAAGAGGGTGTTAAGGTAGACCCTAAAAAAATTAAATCCATTAAGGAATGGAAAGTCCCCACAACCATAAAGAAGTTACGAGGATTTCTCGGGTTAACAGGTATTATCACAAGTTTGTTAAGAATTATGGGAGAATAGCAGCACATCTAACAAGATTATTTAAGAAAGATGCATTTTCATGGACTCCTGAAGCAACTAAGGACTTTGAACATCTTAAAGAGGTAATGTGCCTAGCACCAGTATTAGCTACGTCAGACTTCACAAAAACCTTTATTATGGAATTCGATGCATCAAGAAATGGAATTGGTGTTGTTTAGTGCAAGAAAGAAGACCCATTGCTTTTGAAAGTCATCCAATCAAAGGAAATTATTTACAAAAAGATATTTATGAGAAGGAAATGTTGGCAATACTACATGCACTAAATAAATGGTGACCTTACCTAATGGGAAGACACTTCAAGCTAAAAACTGATCATGATAGTCGTAAATACTTTTTGGAACAAAGACTATCTTCAAAAGAGCAGCAAAAATGAGTCACAAAGATGTTGGGTTATGACTTTGAAATCATCTACAAAAAGGGGAAGCTAAATGTTGTTGCAGATGCACTTTCAAGAAAGGATGAAGAGGTGGAAGAATTTCTTTGTGCCATTTATTTTATTAAACTAGATTGGATAATTGAAGAAAGGGATGAATGGAAGAATAATGAAGAAGTGTGGACACTAATTCAAAATTTGCAGCAATATCCTTGTACATTTGATACATTTAGTTGGAAAAATAATTCCTTATGGTACTGAGATCACTTATATCTTTGTAAGAATTCCCAACTAAAAAGAAAGATTCTTTTGGAATTGCATGCCTCTCCCTTAGGAGGACACTCAGGATTTTAAAAAAATTACCACAGGGTGAAGAAAGAATTTTTTTGGGATGGCCTTAAATATGATATACAAAATTTTGTGGCAGAATGTTTGGTTTTCCAGGAAAATAGAGTTGAGACAATAAGACCCCGGGTGTTCTACAACCTTTATCCATTCCAAGTCAACGTTGGGAGGAGGTTTCAATGGATTTTATCACAGGTTTACCTAAGTACGAAGGAAAGAGTGTCATCATGGTTGTAGTTGATAGACTTGCCAAGTATGCACACTTTTTTTCATTATCTCATCCATTTAAATTAAGCAAGTACATTTACTACTGCATTTATCGAAACAATTAAAAAGCTACATGGAAACCAAATATTATTGTAAGCGACATAGATCCTATTTTTACTGGAAATTTTTGGACAGAATTATTTTCTTATTTGGGTGCTCAAGTAGCTCATAGCTCATCTTATCATCCTCAATCCGATGTGAAAACTGAGATAATGAACAATTTTTTGGAAGGATATCTTCGTTGTTTTTTATCTGATAAACAAACACAATGGGTCAAGTGGTTACCTCTAGCTGAATGGTGGTATAAAAATTCCTCCATACTGCAACAAAAATGACCCCATTTATAGAACTTTATGGATATCATCCACCGCCCATCACATCATATTTAAGAGAAAATTCTAAGGTTAAAACGGTGGAAGATCACATCTAGCATCAACAACAAGTTCTCAAACTCTTAGGGGATAACCTAAATTTGGCACAAAATTGAATAAAAAATAGGTAGATCAACATTGCAGCGAGAGAAGTTTTGATGTAGGAGACTGGGTATTCTTATGGCTCCAACCAAACAAACAAATGTCCCTCACGCAAGCTAAGAAGGATAGTAAATTATCGCCAAAGTACTATAACCTTATTTATGCATGAAACATGGAAAACTGGGTGCACTCGAATGGAGGACGAGTTATCCTCTATATATAGGCTTCTTCAAGAGTAAATTTGGCTCTTCATTTAAGCTGACTTATCAGCAACCAGGTTGACTTGGCCTTGGAGGGTATTCTGACACTTTTAAAGTAAAAAATAATTTTATTTTTAAGTTACAATGTGTCAAGTTGGGTCTTCAACTTATGATAATGACTCTTTTGACTTCTTGAACTAGGAAAAATCACAGAAGCACTCAATGGGTGCTTTACCTATAAAATAAAAAAATTGAGCATGAAACCCATGCTCCAAAATAATAATAATAATAATAATTTTCTTTTCATTTTATAATTTACAAGAATAAAAAATACATTTCATACTTATGAAGACCGAACCTAGTTACACATTTTTCAACAACTGCTATGTATTTAGCTTCAATAGTAGATAGAGAGATTGAGGTTTACTTATTGCTTAGCTAAGAAACCAATGACTCTTCTAAGTAAAATGCATTCCCACTCATACTTTTTCTATCATCTATGCAGCTTGCCCAATTTGCATCTATGTAAGTTGTTAGTGAAAAGTCTTTCATCTATTGTGCCTTTTAAATATTTAAAGATTCTTTTTGTTGCTAATAGATGGATTTGTATAATATCTCGCTACTAACCCAACTATTAGCATTATGTCTAGTCTTAAAGCGGTTAGATATAATAAGTTTCCTATCATAGATCTATCTAAATTTTGATCAACTTCTAATGATTCATCATCCTTGGATAAATTTCATCCAACAACTATGGGAGTGGTGATAGAGGAACACTTCTCAAATCTAAAATTTTTCAACATTTCTTTTAAATATTTCTCTTGGGAGATGAACATGCCTTTCGAGTTTTATATGATTTTCAGACCAAGAACTAACGAGAGTTCTCCAATCATTGATATTTAAAACTTTGACTTCATTTGATTATAAAACCATTGAACTAGAGAGTTTTTGTTGCTTCCAAAAATTATATCATCAACATATACCACTAAAAAAAAAATCCTTCATCATCTAATTTGATGTACAAGTTACTTTCAGTTTCCCCTCTCTTGAATCCTTTCTTTTGAAGATATTTTTCCAAGAGATAATACCATGCTCTTGGTGCTTGTTTGAGAAAATAAAGTGCATTCTTTAAGCTGTAACCATCATTAGGACTATCTGATAGTAGGAAGCCTTCAAGTTGTTCTATATATAATTCTTCTTCAAGCGAGTCTTAATTAAAAAAGGCGGAATTTACATCCATCTAGTATACTTTGAATTATTTGTAATAGGAAAAATCAAGAAATGTTTTGATTGCTTCTAACCTTGCCACTAGAGAAAAAATTTCTTCAAAGTCATACCCTTCTACCTATGCATGACCCTTACATACAGACCTAGCTTTGTTTTTGACAATATTCCCTTGTTCATTAAGCTTTTTTTTGGAGACACACATTGTGCCTATGATTTTTTTGTTTGTTGGTCTTGATGTTAGCTCCCAAGTTTCATTCTTTTCTATAAGGTCTAGTTCCTCATTCATGTCATTTATCCATTGTTCATCTTTACTTGCTTCAGAAAATTTCTTCAGTTCAATCATGGACAACATGGAAATATGAGCTTGGTATGATGTTACAATAAGTTTCCTTCTTGTTTTTACCCTTGCATTCTTGTTACCAATAATTTGATCTTCAGGATGGTTCTTTTTTACATAAATCTAGTGTTATTTTGAATGGGTTTTTGTTTCCTCTACATATTCAACATGTTCTTCCTCAATATAATTGATTGGCTAATTTGGGGGATCAATAAATCCTATCTTCTTTCTCTTGATAGGTAGTTCCTCAATAAATTTCACCTCTATAATCAATAATCTTATTTGGTATTTTATTATAGCACCTATACCCTTTGATTTTCATTGAGTACCCTAAGAATATTCCTTCATCTTCCCCAACTTCAAAATTTCCCAGTTTTTCATCTTTGTTTTTAATATAAGATTTACTATCAAACACTTTCAAGTGTCTGATTGATGCTATTTTTCCATGCCATAACTCATAGGGTGTCTTATCACAATTAGGCCTAAGATATGCTTTGTTTAAAAATGAACTGTTCTGTGAATAAGTTTTTCCCAACAGGTCAACGATATGTTCCTTTCCTACATCATGGAAATAACCATTTGTTGTACTGACATGTTCTGTATTTCAACAACTCCACTCTGCTGAGGTGTGTCCACAATAGTGTATTGTCTATTTACTCCATGTCCATTGCATAATTATGCAAATATTTTTGATGTAAACTCTCCTCCTTTTTCTGACCATATGCACTTAATCTTGCAACCTATTTGATTCTTTGCCAACACTTTGAAGACCTTGAATTTATCAAATGAATTTGATTTATTTATAAGAAAAGCTACCCATGTTAGTCTTGAATAATCATCTATTACTAGCATGAAGTAACTTTCACTTGTACGTGATTTTATTCTAGAAGGTACTCAAAGATCCATTTGTACTAGTTGTAGTGGCTTACCGGTTGATATTTGATCTTTAGACTTGAATTACACATGATATTGTGAAACAATAGACTAGAAACTACAAAAAATAAAATCACACCATTAACACATGAAAAATAGAGCCAAAAATATGATCCGAGCCATTTTATTAACGCTTGGGAATGAGTAAAATGATGGTGCTGGAAGGAATGCACCAGGGCCTACTCAAGGCAGGCTGAAGTCTATCTCAAAACAAGCTGAAATGGCACCCTGAAAACGACTCTACGTGGCTTTGGTGTTGCACTACTCTACCCAGAAATTCAGTTGGTGCAAGCCTCAGATTGTTGGTTGCACTGCTTCTAGCACTCAGAAAATTCCGGGAGTTGAACACCAAACTCTACACACGATACCCACAAAAACCCACGAAGGAATTGTGGAATGGTTGACCCTAGAAATATTCCCTTGTTGGGATTGATCTATTGTGTTGCTTGCTGAAGTGACACACCTGAAGGATCCACTACAAAACTACCCCAAAAGTTGAGAAATAACCCTATTAGGAAGCACTCAGCTTCCCCACCAAGTCTCAATTGCAAGTCCCCCTATTCTCACCTCTCAGAAATAACCTCCCTACTGAACTGCGTCCTCCACTGCGTAGTCACTGTGTCCTCTATGCATTCCCTAAACTGAAACGCTCCTCCTGTAATCTCTGCAATGAAATTCTCCTCCAAAATGGTAAGACTACTCTCATGAGCCAGCACTCGAAGTCCCTCGAGGAAGAGGTTGAGATCTTCTCCTAAAAATCCTATGTGCTAAACAACATTGCAGACTTGGCACCCAAAAAAAGCGTGCTATGCCAAAATAATAATCAGAAAGATAAGTGAATGAATGAGGAACCTATGCTACCCTCCTTCCTTTTGTCAAATGAGCCTCAACGTTCCTCATGGGCCCACCATAGATTGTGTTGTCTCTCCTTCAAGCCAACCTATCGTTGCCTCCTTTCAAGCCTCCCTCACGCTGCCACCTAAGGGGTTGTAGATCACTCGATATTGGCCACTCGAACCCCACTAAAGCCGTAATATTCTCTCGGAAAATATAGGAATTGACTTTAGTTTTCCCCAAAAAAATGTTTGTGGGTCCTTGACCCACCTTATTTCTGCCTAACATTAAAGATAGGAAAATTTATTAGAATTTATTATTCTAATTAGCGAAATTGCTAATTAGGAATATTATAGTCCTCCATGCCAAGATGTTGTTTGTCCTCAAGCAACTGCAGTGACAGGTACTAGAGGATCTTCTCCCCTTCCCAAGTGGAATCCTCATCTAGAAGATTCCTCCACCTAATCAAGTATTCCTTCACCACCTGAATCCTCAAGCGCCTCTCCCTGGTGTCTAAAACAACCTCTGGCTGGAGCACCAAGTGCCCCTTCTCATCTGTATGAGGAAACTCAGTGGTTTCTGTCACTTGTTGTCCCAAGGCATTCTTCAGGCAAGACACATGAAAAAATTTGTGTATCCAGCTCCCCTACGGCAACTCCAACTCATATGCTACCTCCCCCACTCTCTAGATGATTCTCTATGGCCCATAGAAGCGAGGATTGAGCTTCTTGACCTGCTTCTGCTTCAGTATGGACTGTCTGTAGGGTTGGAGGTGAAGGTAAACCAAGCCCCCCACCTCAAACTGTCTCTCCACACGACCTCTGTCTGCATACATCTTCTATTAATTTTGTGTTGTCACCAAGTTATCCTTGAGAGCTCTGAGAATGTATTGGCTCTCTTAGATCTCGTCTTTTTCCTTGCGGCCCTTGCTAGCTCCAAACATAACATCAACATATGTCAGTGCTTCATAACCGTACAAAGCACAAAAAGGAGTCATACCAATAGACATGGGGAACGTCGTGTTTCAGCAGTATTCCACCAAGTACAACCATCAAAACCAGGTCCTCTGCTTCCCTGTGACATAGTTATGCAAGTACCCCTCTAGCCACTTGTTAACTATCTGAGTCTTCCCATCTGTTTGCAGATGGTAGTTCCTGCTCAGTGTGAGCTCTGTGCTCACCAATTAGAATAGCTCCTGCCAAAATCGACCCATGAACTTGTTATCCCGGTCACTAACTATGGTCTTGGGGAGACCATGCAATCTGGAAATGTCCCTGAAAAAAATCTCGACCACCTGAGAGGCCATGTACAGGGTTGATATGGTGAAGAAATGTGTGTACTTTGTAAATTTTTCAACCACGATGAAGATACAGTCCCTGCCCTGCAATATGGGCAACCCGGTGATGAAATCCATCGAAATAATTTTCCACTTCCCTTCAAGGATGGGAAGTGGATGTAGAAATCCTTTCGGATGGGTCAACTACCCCTTATTCCTCTAGCAGACCTTAGACTCCCTGACATGTCTCAGAACATCGTCCTTGAGGCCTTTCCATGAGAACCTCTCTCTAATGATCCGGTAGGTCTTGGTGAACCCCTAATGCCCAGATAATGGAGAATCATGGGCTGCATGCAGAATCTTCCCCCGAAACTGGGAGTTAGCTGTCAAATAGATTTGGTCCCGATAGTAAATCACCTCATCCATGGCCCGGTACTAGTCATATGTCCCCTTTCCATCCAAAATATCGCATGCAAACTGATCCTTCAAGTACTCAACTAGTAGTTGGGCCTTCCAATCTGCCTTGATACTCATCAGTGAGAGGGATGCTGGCCTCCTCGACAAAGAACAGACATGACAATATGCTTCCATTTGAAATAATCAATTTCACATTCATAAGCCTGAAGCTTACTTACCCACTTCTGTTTCCTCTCGTGAAGCTATATATGTTCTAAGAAGAATCAAAGTCTATTGTGGTCTGTCCTCACCCTGAACCTGTAGAAATTTGATAATTGATATGTTATACACCGAGATTCTCCTGATCACACACTATTTTAACTTCATGCACAATACAGAATCTCTTCTACCATTGATCATTAATTGCGGAAATAAAAACAATCGCATGCGCAAATTAAAACCATAAACAATCACACACATATGAACACAATATTTTATGGGAAAGCTTAAAGATGAAAACCCCCAACTATATGTATATTATATGTCATAGACATCATGTAACAATCATCATACAAATCTCCTCACAAGCTCTCGGTACAATCTCCAATTTCTACACACTAATCAGGCCCGATCTTGCAAATCCCATGCACCGATCTTTGCCAGCCTTTAGGCTACCTCTACTGTGCAATCATTGTTGAAGAATTGCTCATAATGAACTCGAATCCATCCTATATTGACCACACAATCCTCATTGGCATCTCCAACCACTTTGTGTTGCAAATCATGCAACACTATAGTCACAACTGATAGTCGCACTGCTCTTTCACCTATCTCTCCACTGGTGTCCACTGAAACTGTCCATGCACTGTAGTTAACTAATGTATTCTTTAGTTGATTAATGAGTTAATAATTAGTGAGTTAATTAATAATTAATTCGCACCACTCTCACTAGTGTATCAATCAGTTAGACTAGATACAACTAGCTCAACTATGTTTAACTCGGTTAAACTAAACACAACTCCATTAACTTCCTCAATCAACTCCACCAAACTCTGTCACATGAGTTCTAACTGAAGTCTCCATGCAATAGCTCCACTTAACCCTCAGGAATAGCACAATTCCTTCTGTCAGCTCCTGTGCCATATCTATGCACTTAACTGAAGTGCTCCAAGGGAATAAGTTAATTTTTGTAGTCCAAATATTATTAAGAGACAATAATATTCGACATATCTATTTTTAGACTGGCAATCTAAAAATAGATTATGCCCAATATGTCTAAAAATAGAAGTCCATCTATTTTTCCAACTTGACCAACCATCCATAAATAGCATCCTGCAACTCATAGAATATGATCGACATGTCTAAAAATAGACATAGTCTAAAAATAGACTTGCGCCAAAAATAGCCTGCGGGCCCACTTAGTGAAGGCAACTCTTTTCACTAAGATCATCATCTTGTTGCAATATCAACACTCCCTCTCAACAATATAGGGATTATACGCTTACCAGATCCTACCTCTGTGGTATTCGAATTTGCTCTGGTGAGCGCCTTCGTCGAAGATATCGACATCACGATCCTCGGTAAGGAATGTATGAAAGTAACATGATCTTCCGCTGCACACAATCTCTGATATGATGATACCAGATGTCAATGTGTTTAGATCTATCATGAAATACTAGATTAACCGAGAGTTTTATGCAACTCTGATTATCACAATATATCACAGTAGGATCTAAGTGTGAATCGAACAACCCGACCATGATCTTCCTCATCCATATAGCCTCGCATGCAGCTAAACTTGCCGCCATGTACTCGACCTCCGCTGAACTGAGTGCCATGGATCTCTGTTTCCTGCTGTACCAAGAAACTGTTGTAGACCCAATACTAAAAATCCCTCCAGATGTGCTCTTTCTGTCCGTTGGGCTCCCTGCCCAATCTGCATCCGTGAAGCCATGCAGCTTCACCTCATCCGACTGTCTGTACCATAATCCATATCCCAATGTGCCTCTGAGATATCTCAATACATGCTTGCCTACAAAAGAGCTTGGTAGGCTTAACCATAGTTTGTGAACAGCGGTTAACATCATAGCATATGTCGGGTCGTGTACTGACCAGATACATGAGCGACCCCACCAACTGTCGGTAAATAGTGGCATCCACTACATCCGCCGATGTAGCATCCTCCTTCCTCCAACCACCAGGAAGAGGAGTATCAACAAGCTTGCAGCCATGCATGTTGAACTTCTCCAGTATCTCCGAGGCATACTTGCCTTAAGAAACAAACAGTCCATCACTGCGCTGCCAAATTTCCAATCCCAAGAAATAATGAAGGAGGCCCAAGTCCTTCATCTCAAACTCTTTTGCAAGATTAGCCTTGCATGAGAGTATCAATTGTTCATCACCGGTCAGTATCAAATCATCTACATAAAGTACAATGATCAACAACTTACCCTCCACCACTATCTGGTATAGGTTCGGATCCACCTCACTCTTGGAGAAACCAAGTCCATTAAAATAACTTTCGATCCGTGTGTACCAAGCACGAGGTGATTATTTCAACCTGTCTGATGCTCTCTTGAGCACACTTTTTTATGCGACTCGGCTCTTGAAGATCTCGAAACCTTCGGGCTGCTGTGTGCACCACTCCTCCTCAATCACTCTGGTGGAGGAGCAACGGTCTTCACATCCATACGATGAATATGCCAACCCATGTTGAGAGAGCTAGGATCGTCCGTATGGAAAGAATACCTTGCGGCAGTGCAAAGGTTCCTCATAATCGATCCCCTCAATGCGGCAATGCCGGGCAACAAATCTTGCCTTGTACTTCTCCACACTCGTCATTTTGCTTGCTTCACTTTGTAGATCCATCTCAAACCTACCACTGATTTCCCTTCCGGCCTTGGGACAATCTCCCATGCACTGTTTCTGACAATTGAATCATACTCTTCCACCATGGCATCTACCCATGCGGGATCCTCCACAACTTCCTCGAAAGAGGATAGCTTTGTCATGATACACTTGCTCATAAGAGCCATGTATCCATTGTATCGGTCAGGTGACTATATCTGTCTGCGCTGTGATGTAGGTGCTCCTACAACCTTCTCTGCATCTTGAGCCAGTCGCTCAGCTTCTGTAGGATAGAATTTATTTTTCAATGCTGAAGTAAAATCAAACCACGAGGAAATATTTTTACCTTCTCGAAGTCTAGCTTCCCACCATATTAACGTAGTGCCTTTCAATTCAAGAGGTGCCAACTGAATGTTTACCTCGTCATCGACAATATCTTGCACGTGGTAATTGACTTCCATTTGGCAGATTTAGTTGTTAATATTTTCAACATTAAGCTCCCCATCATAGATTGCAAAGTCGAACTTAATATCCAACTTCAATGACTTATTTGATGGGGATTTCCATGAGGATAATTAGGAGGACTTGAAGGAGGAGAAGAAGGAGGAGAAGGAGGAGTGTTTTTCAAATCACCATCATTTCCTTTGTCTTTAAATTCCTTCTTTGATGATATTGCTTCTTTAAACACCTACCATTCCTGATACATTTCGTCAACCATGGTTTTCATTGCCATGAAAGCTACACAAAACTCTTTCTCGAATCCAAAAGGATTCTCTTCTTCTTCGTGTGACAACATTTCTCTTCTTTGAGTGAAACTTCTTGATCCAATTTCTAGATTGTCTTCAATAAGCGTTCCTTCACCTTGCTTGAATTTTATCCTGGTTATCATGCACACTCACAAACCACCATCAAAATTTCCCTGATACCACTAGATATGAACTTGATCCAAGATATTTTAAAGTGACTTGGATTGTAAAAATGTTCAATCATGCATGATAAAATGTAAACCAACAATTAACTTAAGTCAAGCATGAAGACTTTAAATGAATTCGCAATTAAAAATGAAATTAAAAAGATCAAGACAAGCCAAAAAAAGAAGAAGACGACAATATGATACTAAACCTAAAATTCTTTATTAAATCACTAAAATTCCCTCTAAAAGCCCGCAATAATGTGAGCTCATTGCTACCAAAAGATAACCTCCAAAATGATACCAAAACTCCTTTTGTTTCTAAAAACAAGCTCCAACACCACTAACCTACAAAATTACATAAGCCAAAATATAGCTTAACCCACTCTCGACACTCCAAAATAATAGAACCCAAACAATCCTAACTCAATGGCCAAAGCCCCAACATTATATAACATTGATCTATGACATAAAAATAATACCCATTTTTTTTTTGGTACAACCATATTACAATATATGCCTTATTGTTTTAATCATTGAAACTATATAATAAAGTCTGCGGCGAGGTCGAATAATATTTAAAAATATATATATATATATATATGGTTACAAACCACATAATCTCGACACTTTTGTACTATCTATATGCGTATTGACCAACATATAATATAACCACCACCCATACTTGGCATATGTCATTTTTCCATGTGCATTCCATATATATCCAAACCAACAAATATAATACAACCATACTAATCAACCATATCCATATGGGCACGTTTAAGGTGAATATGTTAATAGTCCATAACCATATACCATATATATGGTATACCCAAGAAATTTCATTTAATGACCATATTATATATGGTAGTTCCCATAGGAACCACTTTAACGTAGGCTTATGTAATGTGTGGTCCATTTAACAACCATACTATATATATTCGTGGTTATGCTAACCGTAGCATATGTCAAAGTCACATCCAATGTATTTAATATACCATTGACGTAAATAATGGTGGGCACCATTTATTGGAGTCAGTGTTTCATTCAACTTGTAATGCAAAGGTCACGTGTTACAATCCCACTAGTGCTAAAGTGTTACAATTTTTTGACCAATGAAATAGAGCCATGTGGCGCTTTACCACAAGCCATGTGTCACCCATCCATTAGGCCACATGTTGAGCTTTCAATATACCAAGTATTAGCTTTTCATTAAACCATGTGTCAACTTCCACATGTGCTACTTCTAAACTCTTGGACATGCCACGTGTCACGTTGACTTTGACAAACCTCAAACTGTAATAACTTCCTCATACGGAGTTAGTTTGATGTTATTCAAATTGCATTGGAATCGATTTTATGAGATCTATGCAATGAAGCTATTTCCATAAAATTTTGGAGACTTTGAATTTTGGGTCTTTTTTGGATCCTTTTGGATCAACCAGCTAATTATGTAGCTTCCCATGAGCATGATACTAGTTATAGATAAACTTTCCATTTCATTATTCTTCTCCTATATCTCACTCTCTAAAACTTGATGTCTGTTGAAGAGCTCCCATTCCCCATACATACAAGACTAATAAGAGGAGAGAGAGAGAGAGATCAGTCCCTACTACTATCTTAGACACTCAAAGGGCTCACTAGGGAGAGGTTTGGTGAATATATATATATAATATATATTCATTAGTAGCAACATATTCAAGCCTGACAATTTCATCAGTTACCTGGTCTCTTAGGAAATAATATTTAGTAGGAATATGGTTTTTTTTTAGTGCATTACAATATTCTTGGAAATACTAATAGCACTAGTATTACCACACATAATTGAAATGGGATCATCATATTCAACTTTGATATCCTTGAAAGTTTATTTCATCCATAATAATTGAGTGCAACATGCAAATGCTGCTATGTACTTAGCTTCAACTGTAAACAGTGAGATAGAGTTATGATTTTTACCTATCTTCATTCAACTTGTTTCTAATGTAATCCTAGCCGACCTAGCAATATAATCCTAGCCGACCTAACAATAACAATGTAAGGGCGCAATAATAACAATATGGGGGTTACAGGGGTACAACAATAACAATAAGGGTGCTACACTAACAACAATAAGGGACCACACTAGTAATATATGGACCTAACATGCCCCTCTCCTTCAAAAAAGTATTGTCCTCAACGCTTGATTAGCTATGGATGTTTCTGCATAAAATTATCATCCTCCCATGTAGAATCTTCAGTGGGTAAGTTATTCCACTTCATGAGATACTCTGAAATTGATCGATTTCATAGATGTCAAGTTCTTGTTTCCGTGAGTGCTTCAGATTCCAATATGATTTTTCCTTCTGTTGGAAATATTGTCATTGATGGAAAAGGAGCACAAAGGAGCAGCACCAAGACAAGGGAGCAGATCAGAATCAGATGGAATTGTTGCAGAGAAAGAAAGTGAAGTGGCAGAGGCTACAAGAGGTGTGGGGACGAATGCTGGTGGAATAGAACAGAAGGTTCTGCTTGGGTTTACTGTAGTCAAGTTAACAGATGCAGTGTAAAAGGAGAAGGTTGTACCTGGAATGAAGACCGGAACCATAATTGATGATGTGGAGGAACTACATTAAAAATTGGATGTGGAACCATGAGCCAACGGAGAAAATGAAACAGTGAAAGTGGTTTCGAAAACAACTAGAGGGTTTTCGCACCGCTTTTGGAGGATAAGTGGTTTTAAGTGAGATGGACGCGATACAGTTAGGAGGGCGACGTGTGACATACTGAAACCGCCTATTTCGCGTAGGTTCAAAAACATTACCTATCGGGCTAGTTGGCATGCGATAACACGATGAATATGATTTAATAATTCGAGCGCCTTTTGAGATCCGGCGCTATGCATATTGTGGGGCCAATACATTTTGGTGACGTGTTTTGTTTTAAAGCAAAAAGTTTATAAAGAGCAGAAGGATAAAAGGTGTGGGACCGGTGTCACAGAGCAGGACAACGTAACCAAAAGGGAAATAGACTAAGGCAGAAGAATTCCAAGTGAGGTGAACGGACGGTCACGATTAGATCGCAACAGAAAAGGTAAGAAATGAATGGATAAGATTCATCACAAGATAAGCAGGGTAGAAACCAATCGGAACTGCCAGCAGTAGCAAGGACCGTAGCTCTGGGCAGATCAACGGTGACGATCACATCGGCGGAGATCGAAATCGCAAGTCACAAGGTAATTGTTTTAATTTGTGATGTGATGCGATGCGAAGCATTGCGCTGCGATGTGGCGATGCAAAGGGACACGTGGCGGCACAACGCAATATCACACATCGGGGATGTGAAGTTCACCGCATACCGCGAAGTGGCGATGCGATGCGATGAGAAGCGATGCGATGAGAAGATGCGATGCGATGTGATGGATGCAATGCGATGAATGCGATGCGATGCGATCACATATCGCAATCGGGGCAGGAGAGATATTGCACAATCTTAGAAGTCATGTGAGTTGCGATGCGAAGTAGCGATAAAGTCAAGTGGGACCCAATCGCATATCACTCATCACAAGCTCAGGATGAAGTGCGAAATGCGAAAAGAGTCTCGGATGTGATATATTTCGAAGATAAATTCTATAGGATTTCAAATCCGAAGGTATAAGGTTTCCCTTTGAGAAATCACATCGGGAGGATGAAAGAGCAATAGAGAAACGAAGAAAAAGAGAAATAGCCGAAACACCGAGATACAGCCTGGTGAGACCCCTCGCATATCGCATATCGGGAGATCAGATGGACGAAGGCACATGGGATAACTGGAATCGCCAAAGTGCGATAAAGAGAGTGGACGCGATGCAGATCGAAGCTGAAGCCTAAAATTTTTCAAGTCCGGAAGTATGTGATTTTCCCTTTGTAAATCGCATCGGAGAGTAAAGGATCCATATAGCAAAGAATGATGGAAATACCGAAATGCGATAAACAATGGATGCGATATTGTTCAGAGGTAAATAGAAATATATCTCATGTCCAGGCTTAATGTATTCTGCGCTGTTTATGAAGAAAATAGTGGAAGCAAAGGTCGACTCGGGTGACAAGAGAAAAGGTTGAACACGACAAGGAAAGGCTTGCGTAGTTAAAAGGACCCGATCCCATGCAGAACAGTGTGATGCAGTTGCGGCTGTGAGTTAAGAGGGAAGGTCTAAACGCGAAGGCAGTACTCGAGAGTATAAGTGACCCAACACAAAGAGAAGAGCAGGGAACGATGCAGGTAAGATATGCAAGAGGCAGAGGCTTTGTAAAACGTAAAGGCCTGGGTCAAGTAAGAAAAATACGGTTGTGTAGAACAGTTAGAAATATAATAGCAGGTAGAGAAGATAAAGGGACAGCAAGCAGAGAAGACAAAATAAATGGAAAAGAAAGAGGCTGAAAGGGTTGAATTGAAATAGTATTGTAACTGCAAATGTAAATTCATTAATTATTTTTATTGTATGTGATGCAAAGGCAAGTCTCCATAGGCAAAGCAAAACTCCAATTTAATTATGAAATGAGTAGACAGTGTTGTAACCTCCTGAAATGATGAACGAGAAAATGAGATGGTGGAAGGAAAAGAGTCGTGCCTCTTCACTTCATATTTCCTGTAGAATGCAAACAATCATAATGCTATCTGTATAAAACATGTAATATCGGTATGCATAGTAAGGTGAGAGAGTGTAAGAAGAAGAAGGAGCAGAGAGAGGAGTTGTGAAGATCCAGAGATGATATAAAAAAAATTTGAAGGCTGGAAGGACAACAGTAAAGAAGGAGAAAAACAGAGCTGATATCCAAGTAAATCAGCATATGATTTTATTGTATAGTGAGGAAGTTGGTGCTTCCATATCAAGTTGTAGCTTGATAGATGTCCAGTTGTAGCTGGCTGAGGTAGGAGCCTCATGTAGGTTGTAGCCTGCAGAAAATAGATGGGAGTTAGAGCTTCCTTGCAAGTTGTAGGTTGCAGAAGTGAGGTAGTAGCCTCCTGTAGGTTGGAGCCTACAGAAAATCCGTGGTGAGAGGGAGTTGGAGCTTGCCTTTGCATCACAAAAATAATAATATGAGGTTTTATCCCTTATGGGTTTCCACTTATATCTGTTGTCTATGTGCATGATGATTATGTGTTGATATTCTGTATTTAATCTGCTTAATACCTACTGCTCACTTATTAAGATTGTTGTTCCATTGTATATTAAGTTGATCACGAAATGAAGATGTAAATAAGTGTAAAAGAAAGTTTTACAAGACCATGATTGCATTAAACTGATTCACCCCCCCCCCATCTCAGTTTAACCAAGGGTTCAAAAATTGGTATCAGAGCAAGTTCCTTCTGTATCAGTTTAACAACTGGAAGGAGATCCTAGGTCCCCAAGATGGCTAGTCTAGAAGGATGCTCAACAAATAAAGCCCCTTTGTTTACTGGCACTAACTATGCCTTCTGGAAAATAAGAATGAGGACGTACATAATGTCTCTAGGAATAGAAGTTTGGGTTGCTGTGGATTTGGGATATGCCCCAAAGGATTCTGACACGGAGAAAGAAGCCAAACAAGATTTTATAGCTAATGCCAAAGCCATGAATGCTATCTTAAGTGGTCTGTGTGAGGCAGAATTGATCAAAGTAATGCACAACAAGACTGCCAAAGAAATATGGGATACATTAGAAAGTATCCATGAGGGAGATAAAAAGGTGAAGATGGCCAAAATACAAGTCTATAGAGCTCATTTTGAAAATATAAAAATGAATGAAGAAGAAGATGTTGCCAACTTCTTCTTAAGGGTTGCATAAATTGTGAATAACATGGAAGCTCTAGGAGAAACCATTAGAGAATGTGTAATTGTTCAAAAGATATTGAGATCTTTACCATCCAGTTTTAACCCCAAGGTTTCTGCCATAGAAGAAACAATTGATTGCGAAACATTGACCATGAACCAATTGCTTGGAAACTTAACAGCCTATGAGATGAGACTTCCACAGAGGAAGTCAAATGTGAGGGAGGCAGCCTTTAAGGCAGAGAAGAGCAAAGAAGAAAAAGAAGATACATGCTCCTGCTCTGATGAAGAAGAGGCCAAATTTTTCAGAAGATTGGATAGAGGCTCAGGCAAGTATAAAGGTAAACTTCCATTTAAATGCTTTAACTGTGGAAGAGTTGGGCACTATGCATATAAGTGTCCTCATAAGAAAACAAAGAATCAGTCTCAAGAGACAGAGAAAACCAAAACAAATAACTGGCAGAAAGGGAAGAGATTCAATAGAAGATCATTTTATGCTCAACAAGACAGTAGTGCATCTGAAAACTCAGATGAATCCTCAAATGAAGAAGGAACCTCTGAATTTGTGTTGATGGCTAAGGAAGAATTAGAAGGATTCCTTCTAGAAGAGGAGGAAGAATGTGAGGTAGATCTTGAGGGGGAACTAAGAAGTGCCCTAGAGGAAATAGACAAACTTAAATTGAAGTGCAGAAAACAGAAAGACATTCTCCTCAAATATGTAGAAGAAGAACCAACTTCAGAAGACCTCAATTAGTTGAAAGTAAAACTTGAAGAAGCTAAGAAGGTGGAAGACACTCTACTAAAGCAAATTGAGGATAAAATTCAGAAGTAAGAGAAATTGAAAGAAGAAGTAGTATGCCTGAGAAAGAAATTAGAAAACACCCAAAGGGATTTGTCAATGAACACTCTGCGAATGACAGGCTCTGAACAGTTGAATAAAATACTAAATTCTCAAAGATCTCCACTCATAAAGACTGGGATAGGTTACGAAGGAGAAACCAACAAATCCAAGGTAGAAGATAACCAGAATATCATTTTTGTAAAAGCTGTAAAGGATAATGAAGCAACTCAAAAGATTCCCACAGAAGTAGAAGCCAGTAAGAACATGACCTGCAATGAAGTAAACAGAAACCAGAAGGAACCTCAAATGACAAAGAACGAAATAAAGAAACAGTCAGCTGAAAAAGGCTCTTACACTCCTGAAAATGAAAAATTCGGAAGCTGTCAAAGGAGATTATTTCCTCCTATGAGAAATATCATTTTTTTTTCCTGCCACAAACTAGGACATATTGCTGCATACTGTCAAACAAAGATAATCGATTTCAGCCAGCAAAGGATGCAGAAAATGAGAAGACTACCTCAAGAAAACAAATGGAGAGGACAACCCTTCACTAGGTACACTAATCGTTTCCATGGGTATTGTTTTTATTGTAAGGGGTACGGCCATAAATCCATGGAGTGCAGAGCGAATGGACAAAGACTGATGTATGAAAACTCAAGGAGATTGATGAACAATGGAGAACTCACTCGTGTACATAATCCATTCAGAAACATAATCAAATGCTTTGACTGCCATCAAATCGGGCACAAGTGTCACAAATGTCCTTTCAGAGAATGTGGTCCATCTTCTCAGGAAAGGTACCAAATAGAAGGATGCATGTAGTGGAAAAAGGAGTTGAATAAGTGTGACCTGGCTTTAATAGCCCAAGATCAGAAAAGCCAATGGTATTTGGACAATGGATGTTCAAATCATATGACTGGAGATTGAAGCAAGTTTGTAACCTTTGATGAAAAGAAATATGGGAATGTAACATTCGGCAATGATAAAGCAGGGAAAATCAAAGGAAAAGGCTCAGTTTGTCTGAATAATGAAAGAGGAAAGGCTCAAGATGTACTATTTGTGGATGGGCTGAAAGCCAATCTACTAAGCATCATTCAAATGTGTGATAAAGGCTGTGAGGTCCTTTTTAGAGCCCAAGACTGCGAAGTAAGATCAAGCACCATAGGAAAGACCTTGATCAAAGGTGTTCGAACAGAAAGTAATGTCTATATAGTGAAATAAGAGAATGGAGCATGCCACATAAGCAAATTTGATGAATCATGGTTATGGCATAGAAGATTGGGACACCTAAACTTTGACCACATCATTAGTCTGAGCAAGAAGAATGCAGTCAGAGATATGCAAACAATAAAGAAGCCTTCAAATACCATATGTAAATCCTGCCAATTGGGCAAGTAGACCCGCATATCTTTCAAGACCAAAGAGATACTATCTACAAGTCGGCCTCTTCATCTTGTACACATGGACCTGTGTGGACCTTCAAGAACTAAAGCACCAAGCGAAGAATCTTATTTCATGCTGATAGTAGATGATTTTACTAGATTGACGTGGGTAGCATTTCTCAAATATAAATCAGAAGCGCTTGAGAAATTCAAAATATTCAAGGCATTGGCAGAAAATCAAACAGGATGCAAGCTAAAGTGCATCAAATCAGACAGAGGAGGTGAATTCACAGACTATGATTTTGCAGACCTATGCAATGAACATGGGATAAAACAACAGTTTACAATTTCCACTACACCTCAATAGAATGGAGTGGCAGAGAGGCAAAACAAGTCAGTACAACAGATTTCCAGAGCCATGATGCAAGAAAGTAACATTCCCCAAAGCTATTGGGAAGAAGCAGTACACACAGTTGTTCACATTCTCAAAAAAGCTCATCTAAGAGAAAATTGTGATAAGACTCCTTACGAATTATGGCATGGTAAACCAACATCAATCAAGCACTTTAGAGTATTTGGAGGCAAGTGTTTCATAAAAAATAACGATGAAAAACTGGGGAAGTTTGATGTAAGAGCTGATGAAGGAATATTTTTAGGATATGCATCCAAGAGTAAGGGTTATAGGTGTTACACCAAAAGACTGCACAAAATTGTGGAAAGCATTGATGTAAGAGTTGATGAAGATCTACCAAACAGAACAAGAAACACAAGCTGCACCAATCCTCCAGATGATCATGAGGCTGAGAACCAAGATAATGATGAACATAGCAAGACAACAGAAGATACTGAATTAAACTCAAAAGGTCCCTCAAGATACACTCAAAAGAACCATCCAGAATATCAAATCATTGGGGACAAGAGTGTGGGAGTCCAGACAAGAAGACAACTTGCTGAACAGACAGAAGACGTATACCTAGCCATGCTATCTCAAATAGAGCCAAAGAAGTTCGAAGAAACCAACAAAGACAAAAACTAGGTAAATGCTATGAATGAAGAACTAGACCAAATTGAGAAGAATAATACCTAGGAATTAATTCCAAGACCCATTGGGAAAAATGTCATTGGCACAAAATGAATATTCAAGAATAAGATGAATGAACAAGGGCAGGTAATCAGAAATAAAGCCAGACTTGTATGCAAGGGATATTCTCAAATTGAAGGACTTGATTATGATGAAACCTTTGCCCCTATAGCCAAGCTGGAAGAAATCATAATGTTTTTGGCCTTTGCATGCTATCATGATTTCAGGGTATATAAAATGGATGTAAAGTCCGCCTTCCTGAATGGAGATCTAGAGGAAGAAGTCTACAAGGAACAACTTGAAGGATTCTCATTAGCAGATAAACATGACTAAATGTGCAGATTAAAGAAAGCCTTATATGGTCTGAAACAAGCTCCTCATGCATGGTATTCAAGGCTGGATAAATACTTGCAAAAACAAGGGTTCAAGAAAGGAGGAGTAGACAACAATTTGTACACAAAGGCTAATGAAAATGAACTCTTAATCGTAGTAGTGTATGTAGATGACATCATGTTTGGTAGCAGCAAAGATGAGTTAGCAAAAGGATTTGCTGAAGAAATGAAATCAGAGTTTGAGATGTCAATGATTGGAGAGCTCACCTTCTATTTAGGACTTCAAATTCAACAAAATAACACATGAATATTCATTTCTCAAGAAAAATACTTAAGAGAAATGTTGAAAAGGTTTCAAATGGAAGACTGCAAACCTGTGTCAACTCCCATGATCACTGGATGCAAACTATGTGCTAATGATGGATCAATAGATGTAGATCAAAAACTTTACAAATCCATGATAGGAAGTCTGCTATACCTAACTGCTTCTAGACCAGACATTATGTTGGCAGTAGGACTTGTGGCAAGATATCAAGCAGCACCAAAACAAAATCATTTACTTGCAATCAAGAGAATATTTAGATATCTACAAGGTACTTCACATTATGGCCTATGGTATCCAAAAGGAAAAATCTTCACATTGACAACATACATAGATGCAGATTGGGCCAGCTGTGTGGATGACAGGAAAAGCACAAGTGGAGGTGCATTTTATTTGGGAAAAATTCTGGTGGCATGGCTAAGCAAGAAGCAAACTTCTATCTCTCTATCTACAGCAGAAGCAGAATACATAGCAGCAGCTGCATGTTGCACACAAGTAATGTGGATGAAACAAACTCTCCAAGACATGAAGGTAAGCATTGATGAACCCATTTCTATCAAATGTGACAATACAAGTGCAATAAGTATATCAAAAAATCCTGTACTTCATTCAAAAACAAAGCACATCCCAATAAAGTACCACTTCCTCAGAGAATAAGTAGCACATAAATTAGTGAAGTTGGAATATGTACCAACTATGGAACAAACAACAGACATATTCACAAAACATCTTGCTAAAGAACCATTCAAATATCTAAGAGACAAGCTAGGGGTAGTGTTTGTAGATGTTACTCTCTAACATGATAAAAACAAAAGAAAAAAAGAAAAAGAAAAAAAAATGGCTGCATACAAGAAACAGGATCAATGCAGAAGACAAGTGATAGTCAATATCAGACAAGAAAGAATCATTCCAGGGGGAGAGCATTCAATAAATTGTCATAAAAGAAATAGAACAATGGAGCAGTGCATGGAACAGGTCATTAAGATCAGAGGAGATGAAAAGTTAGAAACTACAATGGGAAATGTGAAACCCTTTGTCATTGATGTCAAAGGGGGAGGAAAATCAAGAAAAAGAAGAAAGGGTCTTCTGAAAAGCAGGCAGAGGAAGTCTTGGAGGAAGCATTGGAGTATTGCCATCAATGCCAAAGGGGGAGACTGTTGGAAAGATTGTCATTGATGGCAAAGGAGCACAAAGGAGTAGCACCAAGACAAGGGAGCAGATTATAATCATATGGAATTGTTGCAGAGAAAGAAAGTGAAGTGGCAAAGGCTACAAGAGGTGTGGGGACGAATGCTAGTGGAACAGAATGAAAGGTTCCACTTGGGTTTACTGTAGTCGAGTTAATAGATGCAGTGTAAAAGGATAAGGTTGTACCTAGAATGAAGACTGGAACCATAACTGATGATGCAGAGGAACTACATTAAAAATTGGATGTGGAACCATGAGCCAACGGCGAAAACGAAACACTGAAAGTGGTTTCGAAAACAACCAGAGGGTTTTCGCACCGCTTTTGGAGGATAAGTAGTTTTAAGTGAGATGGACGCGATACAGTTAGGAGGGCAACATGTGGCATATTGAAACCGCCTATTTCGCGTAGGTTCAAAAACATTACCCATCGGGCTAGTTGGCACGCGATAACACGATGAATTTGATTTAATAATTCAAGCGCCTTTTGAGGTCCGGTGCTATGCATATTGTGGGGCCAATACATTTTGGTGACATGTTTTGTTTTAAAGCAAAAAGTATATAAAGATCGGAATGATAAAAGGTGTGGGACCGGTGTCACAGAGAGGGACAATGTAAAAAAAAGGGAAATAGACTAAGGCAGAAGAATTCCAAGTGAGGTGAATAGACGGTCATGATTAGATCACAACAGCAAAGCCAAGAAATGAATGGATAAGATTCATCACAAGATAAGCAGGGTAGAAACCAATCGGAAGTGCCAGAAGCAGCAAGGATCGTAGATCTGGGCAGATCAACGGTGACGATCACATCGGCGGAGATCGAAATCGCAAGTCACTGGGTAATTTTTTTAATTTGCGATGTGATGCAATGCGATGCTGCAAAGCATTGCAATGCGATGTGGCGATGCGAAGGGACACGTGGGGACACAATGAAATATCACACATCGGCGATGCGAAGTTCACCACATACCACAAAGTGGTGATGCGATGCGATGCGATGGATGCGATGCAATGAATGCGATGCGATGCGATCACATATCGCAATCAGGGCAGGAGAGATATTGCACAATTTTAGAAGTCATGTGAGTTGCGATGCGAAGTAGTGATAAAGTCAAGTGGGACACGATCGCATATCGCTCATCGCAAGCTCGGGACGAAGTGCGAAATGCGAAAAGAGTCTCAGATGCGATATATTTCAAGGATAAAGTCTACAGGATTTCAAATCCGAAGGTATAAGGTTTCCCTTTGAGAAATCACATCGGGAGGATGAAAGAGCAACAAAGAAACAAAGAAAAAGAGAAATATCCAAAATGCTGAGATACAGCTTGGTGGGACCCCTCGCATATCGCATATCGGGAGATCAGATGGACAAAGGCACATGGGATAACTGGAATCACCGAAGTGCAATAAAGAGAGCGGATGCGATGCAGGAAGCCTA
Source organism: Pinus albicaulis (assembly GCA_034641835.2). Lineage (NCBI taxonomy): Eukaryota > Viridiplantae > Streptophyta > Pinopsida > Pinales > Pinaceae > Pinus > Pinus albicaulis. The sequence goes on along the minus strand of CM076580.1, from coordinate 559,874,852 downwards.
AAAGTTTTCAAGTCCGGAAGTATGTGATTTTCCCTTTGTAAATCGCATCAGAGAGAAAAGGATCCATATAGCAAAGAACGATGGAAATACCGAAATGTGATAAACAATGGACGTGATATTGTTCAGAGGTAAATAGAAATATATGTAATGTCCAGGCTTAATGTATTCTGCGTTGTTTATGAAGAAAATAGTGGAAGAAGAGGTCGACTCAAGTGACAAGAGAAAAGGTTGAACATGACAAGTAAAGGCTCATGTAGTTAAAAGGACCTGATCCCGTGCAGAATAGTGTGATGCAGTTGCGGCTGTGAGTTAAGAAGGAAGGTCTAAACGAGAAGGCAGTACTCAGGAGTATAAGTGACCCAACACAAAGAGAAGAGCACAGAACGATGCAGGTAAGATATGCAAGAGGTAGAGGCTATGTAAAACGTAAAGGCCTAGGTCAAGTTAGAAAAATATGGTTGTGTAGAAGAGTTAGAAATATAACAGCAGGTAGAGAAGATAAAGGGACATCAGGCAGAGAAGACAAAATAAACGGAAAAGCAAGAGGCTGAAAGGGTTGAATTGAAATAGTATTATAACTGCAAATGTAAATTCATTAATTATTTTTATTGTATGTGATGCAAAGGCAAGTCTTCGTAGGCAAAACAAAACTCCAATTTAATTATGAAATGAGTAGACAATGTTTTAACCTCCTGAAATGATGAGCGAGAAAATGAGATGGTGGAAGGCAAAGAGTCGCGCCAGTTCACTTCATATTCCCTATAGAATGCAAACAATCATAAAGCTATCTATATAAAACATGTAATATCAGTATGCATAGTAAGGTGAGAGAGTGTAAGAAGAAGAAGGAGCAAAGAGAGGAGTTGTGAAGATCCAAAGATGATATAAAGAAAATTTGAAGGCTGGAAGGACAACAGTAAAGAAGGAGAAAAATAGAGCTGATATCCAGGTGAATCAACATATGATTTTATTGTATAGTGAGGAAGTTGGTGCTTCCATATCAAGTTGTAGCTTGATAGATGTCTAGTTGTAGCTGGCTGAGGTAGGAGCCTCCTGTAGGTTGTAGCCTGCAGAAAATAGATGGGAGTTGGAGCTTCCTTGCAAGTTGTAGGTTGCAGAAGTGAGGTAGTAGCCTCTTGTAGGTTGGAGCCTACAGAAAATCCGTGGTGAGAGGGAGTTGGAGCTTGCCTTTGCATCACAACAATAATAAGATGTGGTTTTCTCCCTTATGGGTTTCTACTTATATCTGTTGTCTATGTGCATGATGATTATGTGTTGATATTCTGTATTTAATCTACTTAATGCCCGCTACTCACTTATTAAGATTGTTGTTCCATTGTATATTAAGTTGATCATGAAATGAAGATGTAAATAAGTGTAAAAGAAAGTTTTACAAGACCATGACTGCATTAAACTGATTCACCACCCCCTCTCAGTTTAACCAAGGGTTCAACACCTTCCTCATTAAGTTCTCGCAATATTGTTTGAATTGGAAGTTTGTCACCTATAACCTTCTTTAAGCATGAAACATGGAAAATTGGATGCACTCGAGAAGAAGTAGGAAGCTTCAATTTGTATGCCATAGTACCAATGTTTTGCGACAGCTTGTAAGGACCATAGTACTTTGGTGATAATTTATTATCCTTCTTAGCTTGCTTGAGGGACATTTGTCTGTATGGTTGTAGCTGTAAAAATACCCAATATCCTACATCAAAACTTCTCTCGTTGCGATGTTGATCTGCCTGTTGTTTCATTTGATTTTGTGCCAAATTTAGGTTATCCTTTAAAAGTTGGAGAACTTGTTGTTGATGCTTGATGTTATCTTCCACTGCTTGAACCTTAGAATTTTCACTTAAAGATGATGTGATGGACGGTGGATGATATCCATAAATTTCCATAAATGGGGTCATTTTATCTACAATACGGAAGGAAGTGTTATACCGCCATTTAGCCAGAGGTAACCACTTGACCCATTGTGTTTTTTTATCAGATACAAAACGACGAAGATATCCTTCCAAATTTTTTTTCACTATCTCAGTTTTCCCATCGGATTGAGGATGATAAGATGAGCTATGAGCCAGTTGAGTACCCAAACAAGAAAATAATTCTGTCCAAAAATTTCTAGTAAAAATGGGATCTTTGTCGCTTACAATAATATTTGGGTTTCCATGTAGCTTTTGAATTGTTTCCATAAATGCAGTAGAAATTGTACTTTCTTTAAAAGGATGAGATAATGCACAAAAGTGTGCATACTTGGTAAGTATATCAACTAACACCATGATGACACAAATTTCCTTCACTCTTAGGTAAACCTGTGATAAAATCCATTGAAATATTCTCCCAATGTTGACTTGGAATGGATAAAGGTTGTAGAAGACCCGCGATCTTATTTGTCTCAACTTTATTTTGCTGGCAAACCAAAAATTCCGCCACAAACTTTTGAGTATCAAATTTAAGGTCATCCAAAAAAATTTCTTTCTTCACCCTGTGGTAATTTTTTAAAAATCCCAAGTGTCCTCCTAAGGGAGAAGTTTGCAATGCCAAAAGAATATTTTGTTTTAGTTGGGAATTATTACAAAGATATAAGCGATATTTGTACCATAAGGAATCATTTTTCCAACTAAATGTATCAGATGTAGTAGGATCTTGCTGCAACTTTTGAATGAGTGTCCACACTTCTTCGTCCCTTTTCCATTCATCCCTTGCTTCGATTATCCAATCTGGTTGGATAATAGAAATGGCACAAAACAATGCTTCCACCTCTTCATCCTTTCTTGAGAGTGCGTCTACAACAACATTTAGCTTCCCTTTTTTATAGATGATTTCAAAGTCATAACCCAACATCTTTGTGACCCATTTTTGTTGCTCTTATGAAGATAGTATTTGTTCCAAAAAATATTTAAGACTATCATGATCAATTTTTACCTTGAAGTGTCTTCCCATTAGGTAAGGTCGCCATTTCTTTAGTGCATGTAGTATTGCCAACATTTCCTTCTCATAAATAGCTTTCTGTAAATACTTTCCTTTGATTGGAAAAATTTCAAAAGAAATGGGTCTTCCTTCTTGCATTAAAACAACACTAATTCCATTTCCTGAGGCATCACATTCCACAATAAAAGTTTTTGTGAAGTCTAGCGTCACTACGACAAGTGCTAGGCGCATTGCCTCTTTAAGATGTTCAAAGGCCTTAGTTGCTTTAGGAGTCCATGAAAATGCATCTTTCTTCAATAATTTTGTTAGAGGTGTTGTTATTATCCCATAATTCTTAACAAACTTGCAATAATACCCTGTTAACCCGAGAAATCCACGGTTCTGCTTTATGGTTGTGTGGAATTTCCATTCCCTAATGGCTTTAATTTTGTTAGGGTCTACCTTAACACCCTCATGAGATACAATATGACCCAAATATTCCACCTCTTTTACTCAAAATAAAAATTTGGAGGTTTTTACATATAATTTCTTCTCCTCCAATAGTTTGAGCACCTTGTCAACATGTTGAACATGATCCTTCCAACACCTGTTGTAGATTATTATATCTTCAAAAAATACTAACAAAACTTTTCTAAGGAAGGTTTTGAAAATGGAATTCATCAACCCTTGAAGTGTAGAAGGTGCATTGGCAAGGCCAAAAGGCATGACCAAAAATTCATAATTACCCTCATGAGTTCAAATTTTTGTTTTCGGAATATCTTCAATCTTCATTCTAATTTGATGATATCCTGAATGAAGATCCAACTTGGTAAAATAAATTTCTCCATGTAATTCATCCAATAATTCATCAATCACAGGAATGGGAAATTTATCTATAATAGTGAGCTTATTGAGCTCCCTATAATCCAGACACATGCACCATGATCCATCTTTACTGTGCACCAATACTACAAGAACAGAGAAATAACTTTGGCTAGGTTGAATTATACCAGCCTATAAAATTTATGTAATCATATGTTCAATTTCGTTCTTTTGGACATAAGGATATTTGTAAGGCCCGATGTTTGGAGGAACACTTCCTAGAATCAAATGAATAGCATGATCATGATCATGAATAGGTGGGAGTCCTTTGGGAGTTTCAAACACCTTGGAATTATTGTCCAAGTCTTTTTGGAGATCTGGAGGAATAGATGATTTTGATGTTGGAACTTCTAGTGAGCATAATTGTGCAATTACGCCTCATTGTTCTTTTTTCATAAGATTTGTCATGACATTAGAGCTTATTATCTTTCCTAGCTTCCCTGTGATACCTCGTAATTCAATTTCCGTTCCTTCCGAAATAAATTTCCAGAAAATTTCTTGAAAATTAAAAGCTACTGTCCCCAAAGATTGTAACCATTGTACTCCTAGTACAACATCAACACCTCCCATTGGAATGGAAAGCATTGGACTATTCAATACATATTCCCCGATGGTTAGTTTGATATTATGGTATTTTCCATAGAAATTTATAGTTCCTCTATTTGCAACCATCACTTGACATTCTGGTTTTTGGTATAGGAAGCAATTCAATTCCTTGGCTACCTTACAATGAATAAAATTATTGGTACTACCTGAGTCAATCAACACTATTACCTTTTTCTTCTTGATATGTCCTTCTATCTTGAGAGTTTGAGGAGTGGTAATTCCTGCCAATGCATTACAGGATATGGTCGGACTCATTTCTTCTTTCTCTAGGGTTGGTTCCTGGTGTATATTCTCTTCTTTTGAAGTTTTTTGTTCATTTTATTCCTCCTCTTCACAAACTATGTAAAATAATTTCTTCTCAGCACACTTATGACCTTTATTGTATTTCTATCACAACTGTAGCAAATCCCTTTTGCTCTTTTTTATTCCAATTGTTGTGGTGTCAACCTTGTAGGTTTTGGAAGTCTAGGAGTAGCAACACTTCCATATTTATAGATGTAAGTGGTAGGCTTCCTTGTCGCCATAATTTTACATTCAATTTTTCTTGCCAACCTGAATGCCTTGTCCAATGAATTAGGTTCCCAAAGGCAGGCCTCATGTTGGATGTTATAATTTAAAGTCCTATGAAGACATCAATCCTATGTTCCTCTGGAATATCAACTACCATTATTTTCAATTTTTGGAAGTCATCAATGTGCTCCACCATTGAACCCTTTTGCTTGAGATTTATCAGTTGGCTAAAGAAGGTGTTTCTCTTTGTATCCTCATAATGTGCTATCATTTCCTTCGTAAAAATTGACCAAGTGACAATTTTGTTACAAGAGAAAACTCATTGATACCATACAAATGTATTTTGTTCTAAATGTAAAGTTGCAATTTGTACATTTTGTGTGTTTTCTACATTTTGGAGATCAAAATATTGCTCCATGTGTAGTATCCATGGTATGGGATCCTTGCCATCAAACTTCCTCATATCCATCTTTGGAATATGGTGAGTCTTCCATCCAACATTAGGGTTTATGAAATCATGATTAACATTTATTTTGTTCTCATCATGAGTTTCCTCTACTATCTTTTCTCCATTAGGAATCATTTCTTGTATCAATTTTTTCAAACCTTCCTTTAAACCTTCCATGTCTGCTTCTAGATAATTTTGCATGGCTTCCATGTTGTCTTTCATTTTTTCATCAATGTCATCCATCTTAGCTTCGATTCCATCCATCTTAGCTTCCATGCCATTCATCTTAGCTTCCATGCCTTTATTCAAACCATCGATATTAGATTCCACGCCTGTCTTCAAAACATCTATTTCATTTTTTGATGCTCTATGCGGGAGAAAAAATTGGTGCACTTGCTCTTGTAATTTTGATATATCATGTTGCACTTCTTCCTCTTCATGATTCATAGTAGAGTATTATGAGGGCTTAATGGGTGTTGAATTATTTTTAGGGGGCATTTTAGAACCCAATACTGATATCTATGCTTCAATATGCCCTTGGAATCACTTCAAACTAATTTTTCAAACAAGACTTATGCAATTTGAAAAAACAATACACACATTTTTCTTGCTTTTGAGGAGCTATATATTAAAACTTAATTATCTATGTGATTTTGGATTTTTGATATCTAAAATTAGGTCCTGTAGCCTATGAAGCTTCTTTCGAATGCCATAGGTCTGACCTGATTTGGATGCTTCAAGACAAAGTTATGCCCAATCTCCCACAATGACCTAATTATGGACTGGTTCAGTAGAATGAACTTATACGACATGCCACTTGTCACTGTTCCCTCCTTCGGATCTGAAATTGATACACAGGAAAGTAGAGTTTGTTTGATTTTGGAATTTTTTTATAGAATTCCAATCTGATGCTCAGAGAGAGAGTTATGATGATTTTACCAAGGTCACCTCTTTTAGATGAAATTCGGGAGCCCACAAAAACCCTAATTTCCATAGATCATATCTCTGAAAATATTGTGAAACAAGATCTGAAAGTCTTACACGAAGTTCCTCAGGATTTCGAATTCACGTGGTAAAAGTTTCAGCTTCTGAACCTTATTAGAAAAAAAATTTATAGCGAAAATTCCACGATGACCTGTTTGGAGCAACGAAACTCTAGAATCTAAAGCTCTAATACCAAATGTTATGAAACCAACTCCAAAAATAGAAGAAAAGAGAGATCAACGCCTTATAAATCAACCAATTCGAGGGGGAAACCTCCTTTACATTACATAAATGAACAATTCTTGGATGATACAAATGATAAAACATCCTTTCTATATATAGGAGTCCATGGGGTCACAATCTAATCCTAGCCGACCTAACAATAGCAATGTATGGGCACAATAATAAAAATATGGGGGTTACAGGGGTACAACAATAACAATAAGGGGGATACACTAAGAATAATAAGGGACCACACTAATAATATAGGGACCTAATAGTTTCCTACCCAATCTGCATTTGTGTATGTTGTTAGAGTGAGAATTTCACTTCTTGAATACCATAGGCCAGAATAAATCATTCCCTTTATATATTTAAAGATTCTTTTCACTACATTCACATGGCTCTCCTTGGGGTTATATTGTAATCTAACAACCAATTCTACAACTTGCATTATGTCAGACTTTTACACTGTTAGATATAGAATACTTCCAATCATTGACCTATATGTAAGCTAATTTGACTTCCAATGATGAGTGGATTCTCATTATAACATTTAATATAAGGATTACTATCTACCATGCCTCTTTTGGCTCCTTTTTGTTGTAGATACCTATTGAGTCTTCAATACCAAGCTATTGGACCTTGTTTAATCCTAATTTTCAACTCTTGATAGCTAAAATCCTTCTAGTTGCTCACTGTATGCTTCCTCTTCTAGATCCCCATTCAAAAAGTATGACTTGGCATCCATATGATATACTTTAAAATGTTTGTGACTTGCAAATGCTAAAAACATTCTTATTGATTTTAGTCTAGCTATAGGAGAGATTTTTTCTTCAAAATCAATTCCTTCTACATGTGTATACCCTTTGCATACGAGTCTGTCTTTATTTCTCACTACTTGTCCATCTTCATTCAACTTGTTTCTAAAGACTCATTTGGGGCCAATGGATTTTTTCCTTTTTGTCTAGGGACCAGTTCACAAGTTTCATTTTTCTCTATATAATCTAGTTCCTCACTAATTTCCTCGATCAAATTCTTATCTTCACTAGCGTGGTCAAAACATTTGGGTTCTACTTGGGACAACAGTGCTAAATTTGCATGTCTATGAGTGTTGATAAATTTCCTCATACTCTAAACTCCAAATTCTTTATCTCCAAGTATTTTACATTCAGGATGAAATTTTTGCGCATGCCTGGATGCATTTTTGTGCTACTAAGATTCCATTTCCTCTTATTCCTAGTCTTTCTCTTATTTATCTTCATATTCTTGAGAAACATTTTTTGTCTCATCTAATTTTTCATTTCATTAAGAATTTGTTGTTTGTGGGAATGCTTTATCTACCCTTACATCAATACATTCCACTCTCTTTCTTAATATTTTGTTGTAAAACTTGTAGCCTTTTGTTCTAGACAAGTAACCAAGAAATATCCTTCGTCAAATATAGAGTCAAATTTTCCCAAATTATCCTCATTATTCTTTATATAGCACGTAATTCCAAAAAATTGTTAGATGTTTTATTGAAGAAGGTCTACCTTTCCATAGCTCATTGGGGATCTTATTATTATTTGGTCTGAGCTGAACTATGTTTGAAAAATAGATAGATGTTTGAGTTGCTTCTCCCCTAAAGGTGTTTGCAACTTTTGCTTTATCCATCATAGATCTTTTCATCTCTTGTACTAATATTTTCTTTCTTTCTACTACTCTATTCTATTGAGGGGTTTTCGCTATTGAGTATTTTCTTCAAATTTCGTGCTCCTCACAGAATTCCTCAAATTCATTGGAGGTAAATTACCATCCTCTATCATATCTCAAACATTTGATCTTTAGATCCATTTTGTTTTAAGATTGAGCCTTGAATACCTTGAACTTAATGAGAGATTCTAATTCTTATTTAAGTAGCATGATCCATTTTTCCCTTGTATAGTCATCAATACAAATGATAAAAGATCGATCTCCTCTTAAGGTTTGTGTTTTTGTAAGACTGCATATATGTTGATGAACTTGATCTAGTGGTCTAGATGATGAATGCTATTTTGTCTTGAAATGGACCCTTTATCGCTTCCTAAATTGGAATGATTTTGATATGGAATAATTTGGATCTAATAAATTTGGGATTCCTTTCACTGCTTCTATATTTCCAACTTTTATCAAGTTATCAAAATTTATATGTCCCATTCTTCTATGCCATGACCAAGTGTCATCCGTTTTGCTCATGGATCATTTTTCTTTGGTTCCATCAATGATATAAACATTGTTGGGAGTTATAATTGCTTTGGATATCACTTTAACAAAAATGGATTTGCTTGTTTCATAATCCTTAGAGAGAAATGTGACATCATAACCTTGGTTGCATATTTGGCTTACACTCAACAAATTGTACTTCAATCCATCAACATATAAAATTTTTTGAGCCTTAGCCTTTTCATTTAGGATGATAGTCCATTTTCCTTTTGTTGGAATTACGGATAATGTTTTTTCCTTGATGAAGACCTTCTTGAAAAAACATGTCCTTAATGTCAAACTGATTATCATATGACTAATGCAGATGTGAGGAATATTGGTACACATATTGCAGATATGAGAAAGTGTGTTGGTAGCCTTGTTACAAGTTTGACTTAAGAAGAGATGGAAATTGTGAAGTTTTGAAAAGTGTGCGCGACCCCTTTGAAGAAGAGTCACGTACTTATGTAGTTTATATGAACAAAACTCGTGTACATATTCCAAACCATCGAAAACATAAAACCAAGCCCCCATTACCATGGTAATCACCTATAATATTGTGACGAAAACATCTATTTGATCCAGTCAAATGAATACCATCAACTTTTCCAAAGTATTTTTTGAGGTATTAGAAAAGGAAAAATCTATATAAGGAGATGGAGGTCAAGGATATAAGTGTGCAATGTGATAGATTATTCATGTATGATATTATTTGTAACATGTGTGCACCAAAGAGCAAGGAAAATACCTAGATATGAGATATATGAAAACACATTGAGTACTAATGATCTATTTATGATGCTAGATCCGTTGTTAGAGTGATGGTATGATCTAAATATGTTTGCAGATATATGTGACTTTGACAGTGAAGTATGCAGAAATTTTTTTGTCATTGTGTTTTGCACTGAGTATTTAATTCAATATTTTAAGATTTGTATGCATTTTTTCTCATGAATAGTTGCATACATATGCAAATGTTCTTCATATTATTCGCGTATATAGTCTGAGATATGCTTTGGTTTAGTATATTGAAGTATGTATGCGGGTGTTACACATGGTAAATAAGTACATATGTAGATCTGGTTCATGGGAGTTGCACATATATTCTGATTGCTACTTGGTGATAACAATTGATGATGTTTGTTTTATTTTTTGTTGACTATCAATGATGTCTAGTCTTGACTACTCCAGTGTTGCGCGGACCTAATTGGGAGTTGCCTTTTCATATCTCTATAGATGCGTCGGATACAACATTAGGTGCTGTCCTCGAGTAAGAAGAGGACAAGAAGCCCTATGCTATTTACTATATCAGCAAAAATCTTACTTCTGCTGAACTCAATTATACAGTAATAGAAAAGGAATTTTTAGCTTTCATTTATGCCATAAATAAATGTATACATTATATAACGAGCTACCAAATTTTTTTGTACACTGATCATTCTGCCATTATATATTTATCCAAAAAACTAAACACTAATGGGTGGGTGACCTGTTGGATGCTACTTTTGCAGGAGTTTGATATTACCATTAAAGACCATCTATGAAAGGAAAACCCAGTCGCAGATTTTTTGTCACAGGTTCCTAAGACAAACGATCCGTTGGCTCTGGACGATTAGTTTCCAGATGAACATCTGTTTGTTGTAGCAGTTAAAGTGCCATGGTACACAGATGTAGAAAATTATCTGGCTGTAGGAAAAATTCTCAGGCACTTAACAACAAAGGAGAGGAAATTGATTGTCTAGCGTAGCGCTCGATTTTCTTGGATAGGTGGATACCTTTTTCACACAGGGCCTTATATGCACATATGCAGATGCATTCTAGAAGATAAAATATACGACATCCTGAAGGCCTGCCATGACGTGCTTTGTGGTGGACACTTCGAAGATCACAAAATTGGGCATAAAATACTATAGATGGGCTATTATTGGCCCACCAGTTTCAAAGATGCTAAGAAATATATCCAGGACTGTGATAACTGCCAGAGGATGGGCCGTCCTCGTCAATTAGATGAAATGTCGTTGTAGCCACAATTGGTAATAGAACATTTTGAATGATGGGCATTGGATTTTGTTGGCCCATTCAATCCGCCATCAAACCAAAAGGCCTACATACTGGTTTCTACAGACTATGTAACAAAGTGGGTAGAAACAATAGCTTTTCCAAGAGCTTCAAAAGAAACTATAATTAATTTTCTTTTTGAATTATTTGTGAGGAATGGCTTACCCAGGGAAGTGATAATAGATGGAGGGGTGCAGTTTGTAGGACATAATATTACAACCACTCTATGAAACCACCATATCGCACATAGAGTCACTTCTTTGTATCAGCCGCAGGCAAATGGGCAGGTTGAAAGCACTAATAAAGTCATTGAGGAAATTTTGACCAAGACAGTTTCGACACATCGACGAGACTGGGCTACTAAAATACCAGAGGCCTTGTGGGCTTACTGCACAACTTGGCGAAATACTAATGGATATTCTCCATACCAACTTATATTTGGAAAAGAACCTATTTTTCTTATCAAATTTGAAAGAAAGACTCTCAGAACAGCCCAGGAAGTGGGACTGGACTTGACGGAGGCACAAACTAAACAACTTTAACAAATAAATGAATTGGATTAAGCTTGGCTACTTGCTCTATAACGCACCAAAATTATTCAGTAGCAAAGGGCTAACTGGCACGATAGTCTTATAAAAAAGAAGACGTTTTAGGAAGGAGACTGGGCACTCCTGTATGGCTCCAGGTTTCAATACTTTCTGGGTAAATTACAGACAAGGTGGCTTGGCCCATATGAAATTCAAGAAGTGCACAATAATGGCACTTTAACTCTGACAACCATCGATGGGTCTGACTCTTCTTTTCGGGTGAATAAACATCGGGTACGTCTTTATCATAAACCAGTCACCAAAGATTATTTTTTCCAACAGGTACATGATGATCCCACTATGAAAATCTTAGATGTGGGGAGTAATGAACCGACAACTTTACTTTTATGAAAATACACTTCTCTTCAACCGTAAATAATGTATATATTTTTACATTTGGTTGTAATTTTTTTTTTTTTTTAAAAGATAAGCATCACTGTATAAATGTGTCGATTTATTTTCTTTTGAAACAAACGCTTATAATTATATGTCTTTCTTGTACCACTTTTTTGTGTCACAAACATATGTTGTTAAATTCTTTGAACAATTGTCGTTCATTTTCAATTGAACGATTGTGTTTCTTTCTTTTCGTGAGCATTCTTACTATTCAGAAAAATTAACAACCATGATTTCTTTTTGTGTGTTTAATAATTGTTGTTCAATAGATTGACAAATTGATGTTCAATCAACTGAACAATTGATGTTTAGAAAAATGAATAGTCGTGATTTATTTTTGTGTGTTTAATAATTTTTGTTCAATAGATTGAAGAGATACACATAAGGAGAGACATAAAGAGATAAAGATATATATGGAGCAGCAAGAGAGGGCAGAAGATAAAGATAGAGGGAGGGGGAAATAGATAGATATGGAGAGAGAGAGATAATGTGTGTGTTTGGGGGAGTGAGATAGAGAGAGAAGGAGAGATATATATGGTGGGGGAAGAGAGGGGGAAGAAGAGAGAAACATAGAGAGAGAGAGAGAGAGAGAGAGAGAGAGAGAGAGAGAGAGAGGGAGGGAGACAAACACAGAGATAGAGAGGGAAGGGCGAGGGAAGAAAAAAGAGACACAAATACAAATGCATATATTATATAGTATTATATAATATTGAACATTATCAACCATAGAGGAAGAGGAAGTAAGGCTTTTACAAAACATGAAATAAGTTGTATTTAGAAAACCATGAATATTTTGGTTTTTCACTGAAATAGATTCATTGATTTCAGTGGAGATGTTGATTCCTTGTTCTATTCTATTGATTTCACTTGATGCATTGCTTTAGTTTTTGATTTATAATCATATTTGATTGGTTTCACTAGATGCATTGATTTTAGTGTTGGTGTTGATATCTAATCCTATTTGATTACTGGTACTAGATACAATGATTTCCATATAGATCTTGATTTCTAATCCTATTTGATTGTTTGTACTAGATGAATGGAATTTAGTGTAGATGTTGATCTCTAATCCTATTTGATTGCTTGCACTAGATATATTGATTTGAATGTAGATGTTTATTTTTTATTTGATGTAACTATATGTATTAAGGATATTAATTTCAAAATAGTTAGATTAATAGTGTGAATTGACTTCAATGTGAGCACAAAAAAACTTATTGACAATATACATTGATTTTTTCTTTACTGTAATTCAACCATCACTAAAATACTTCAATTTTCAACTTAAATAAAATACTCAATTATAAAAAATGTTTGCTTCTTGAAACTAAAAAATATTTGTAATTTATTGCATTCTTATTATTCCCATTTTCCATCATTCAACATTGTTAGTCACTTTTTATTCGAACAAGGTTAAAAAAAAATACCTTTGAAATTTACTTGGGGTTCAACACTCCATAAGTCACAAAGATTCACTTTATAGAAAGATACTTTTAATATTGGAGAGAAACATAGAAAAGATATAGAGTTTACTACAATAGCTTGAGTTAAATATTTGAATGGTCTATGATTTCAATGACCCTTTTCATATGATCGATATGAAAAATGACAAAACTAATTGGTGTCACAATAAGAATAATAGAAGAAAATAGTTTGAAATTGATCACAGTGAAGACTATTTGTAATTGAGTACATTCTTATTATTCACATTTTCTATTATTCAATATTATTACATTGTCACCTTGCATTCAAAATTTTTATTTCATCATTTTTCATCATTCTAGATGTTAATAATATTTATCATCTCAACAAAGTGATGTAACTGAGCAAATTTAAATTTAAAAATACCAAATTAATCTTAGACATATTTAACATATTTAAAAAGATCAGAATACTTATATGCTCAATAATTTTATGTGACCAAGCATGACTGAAACCAACATATTGATCCTAAACTTGGATCTATCGAGTACTGACAGGGATCAAATCTCTTGAGATGCAAATCTTTCCTCAAGTTTTGCACTAAAAAAGGAAGTTTGCACCTCGAGAGATTTTATCCCTCTCGACGCATGATAAATATGAAATTAATATGGATTTAGAATGGTTATAATTAATATATGATATCTTAATTATAATTGGTAAATCCTTAATATATATATATATATATATATATATATATATATATATATATATATATATATATATATATATATATATTTGTGTGTGTGTGTCTGTGTGTGTGTTCAGAACAATATACAACCTAATATGATAGCCACATTATAAAAATATTATGTTAAATCCATTAAAATTAGTAAAAATAAAATATATGACATCGTAGTTTTTTTATAACACACATACTCCATTTAAATTGTAAAACATATCTCTAAATCATAGTAAATAAATAATAACCAACCATTGACAAAAAATGGAGAGTAAATGTTTTTTTTTTATTTGGTCGAAAATATTTAAAATAAAATATGTTACATGGGACTTTTTTGCATCTAGAGGTGCATTGCATAACCTAGTATGAGGGGATGTGTAAGTATGTCACATCTCTAAAAAAAAAAATTAGGAAAAAATGTCGACCCAAAACAAAAATGAAAATAATCATATAGATAAAAAATCTTAAATAAAATTCAGATAATACACATAGCGAATAACTCTACCAGGGTTCTGTCAACACTGGGGTTTTGGCCCGCTTGATCTTGCACAACCAACTCCTTGCCTCGCTCATGCTTCAGCTGAAGTGCCCTGATGCCATCTTTAGGTTGAGTGGGCATATGTTGAGCCCTACTGGAGGATGTATATCAACTCCTTCCTTCAAATCAGTACTCACCAATGCACATTGACCTCCCACTGACCCATCATCTGACTTCGGACAACACTAAGGATGAAACCTAAAACGTTGGCCTTGGGCGCTTAATGGCAGTCCCGAGTGCAGGGCTGCTGCCTCCAAAAAGAAGCAAACAACCCCAAAGTGGTGATTCCCAGCAATTGCCTCGAACAATCTCTCGAGTTCATGCAGGATCATGTAATAATCTATAGATTCGTGGCCATATGACCCAGAGAATAAGATATTCTTAGATGGATCCAACTCAAATGGTAGCTAAAAGCACCATTTGGCCTCCGCTTTCGATCCAAAGGTTTTTTCACAATAATATTTGAAGATATGGAATATCGCAAGAGAATATTGGATAATGGCCCCTATTTCATGAACAATGTTGGGTTATTCATGTGAAACTACGAACCTTACTACAATCCAGAGAAGGAACTATTTTTAGCTGCCCCCGTCTGGGTCTGACTGTACTCCCATCCAAAGGAATTTTGGGAGATGGATATTCTGTAGTCAATCAACAACTCCATAGGAGACTTTGTCCAATTCTCATAGATCAGAAGACTTCCATGATTCTCCTCCTTAGACCATTTATGTGTCTATATGAACATATCATAGCCTCTCCTGGAATCAGTGGATATAGAGTACCAGGACGAGATCTTCTCCCAGCCGCTGGACTATGAGCATGTTCCTTTGAAATTCAGGCTCTTTCACAAATATGGGAACATGTTTCGTGATTTTCCACAGCATGCATCGGCTCCACCAGCGGCTCCCTCCTCAAAGGACTTCGAGGAAGTCTCAAGGCAATGCCCTTTCCCTAAAAAATCCCTTCCTTCTGAGGCCCAGCCAATAACCTCTCAAGCATCCCCAAGCTGACCCTCTGGAACCTCTCAAGTCACCCCACCCACCCCTCTATAACCTCTCAAGCGTCCCCAAGCCTCCATTCAGGGAATCTCTTTACTCTCCTAGCAAATTCGACTGAAACATAAGAGTGAGTAGTACCTGTGGTTGTGCTCCCATCCCAAACAATAATGGAAGTGGATAAGGGTCATGAAAACCCTAAGAATAAACAACGGAGTAAATGAAAGACCCCAAAGGAACATTATACAGGTAAATAAATCCATCCAATCCTCGCCCATGTCCGTCAAGCCCTATAACACGATGTGAAGATGGATCAACTCCACTCCGATGAAAGGGCTATGGTCACATTCTTGTGAAATTGGGCCAAATATGGATTGGTTGAAATCCCCCAAGACCATCTAGATAAATTCCATAAAATCTACAAGTACTAGGAGGAATGCCAAGCCTCTACGGAATCCCCTCCTCAAATGGCTTTAGCTACACAATATGAATAAAATTCCACCGGTGGAACCTAGCTCAGGCTCCAGGAAGAAAGGCAGAAGGCCCACTAGCGAAGTGATTCGAGAAGTAGGGGAAATCCTAGTTAACTCAAGAAAAGCCAATGTCATGATAAAATATTATCAGCGCTCTCGCCCTACCCCCCGCCCTCATTGAAGCTGGTATCATGGAAGATAAGAGGTATTTGAAGGAATACATTGAAATTGAGAGTCCAAATATCGTAGTATTACAAGAAACAAAAGTGACGCAGGAAAATATTAAAGATATATCCAATAGGAGTTGTCCTTTGGCAAAATGCATGGCATTGGATGCAAGGGGTAGTGTTGGAGGAATGGGAATCCTCTGGGACACTCGAACCATTTCCTTTGGAAGCTGGATCGCTTATCCAACCACCCTTTCAGGGCAATTTGAATGCATAGGTTCCCCATAAAAAGTTTGGCTAACAAGGTTCTATGGCTCTAATCTATGAGGGACGAAGGTAGGTTTTCTTCGAAGTTTGTGGCACATAAAGGAGATATTGGGGGACACAAATTGGATCCTGGTAGGGGACTTCAACCTGATTAAGGATCAAGGTGAAACAAAGGGAGGAATCGAGTGGTTGGACCTGATTTCCACTTCTTTCTATGAGACTATCCAAGACCTAGGCGTTGAGGACATTGACTTCAATAATGGCTCCTTCACCTGGAACAATAGATGGGGAGGTTAGTAGCAGATAACACTACAACTGGGTCATTTTATTATTTTTGATAATATCATTCAAAATGATCTATTCTTTCAAGCATCGATACTCTTGTGCCTGGGATCAAACCATTAGCATATATGTTTAGAGATATATATGTGAAGGCCCCACACAACCACCCTTTTTTTTTTTAATCATTTTGGGTTGACAAGCCAGAATTCCTTACTAAGCTAGAAGAATGGAAGAAATCAATCAGGGTGATTGGTCATAACCCAATGGAAACTTTCCAATTAAATTTGAAGGAATTAAAAGGGAAAATAAAATAATGGAACTGATCTAATTTTGGCAACATTGGTCGAGAAAAGAGATGGCTCAAGGAATATCTGTGATCAATCCAAAAAAAAATCATTTTGGAAGGGAGTTCTGAAGCCCTCATTGCTTAGGAGGGTTAGGTTCTAACTGGTCTAGAGCAACGGCGGAAATAGGAAGAAACCATGTGGAGACAAAAGTCATGAGTCTAATGGCTCAAAGAGGGGGAGCATAACATGAAATTTTTCCATAGGAATATGTTGAAACATTGAGAGTTTAACCTGATCTTCTCCCTCAGTGTCTCAAATGGCACCCGATGGTACAACATGAAGAAGTCTTCGAAGAGTTGATACCTCACTTCCAGAATTTGTTCACAGAACCTGTTGAGGACAGAAGCGGGTCCATTGCTAGAATCCGACAATGTATTCAAAGATTAATTTCGAACAATCAAAATGAGGCCCTCATGTGGGAGATCTCCTATGTGGAGGTGGAAGAAGTGGTACGTGAAATCCCAATGCATAAAGCCCTTGGTCCAGATGGCATTACCTATGAATTCTTCAAAGCAGGATGGAATGTTTTAGGGGTTGAGATCCATGAGTTAGTAAAATACTCTCGTCGCTCTCAATGGATGTAGTCGAGTCTGAATACAACATTTCACATGCTTATTCACAAGAAAGGTGTGGCATTTGACGATGGCGTCTTCCAACCAATTTCTCTATGCAACGTCATCTACAAGATTTTTTCAGTCATTCTATTACATAGGCTAAAATCCCTACTACACGACATTATCGAGCTTGAAAAGTTAGGATTTGTGGAAGGGTGACAAATAATGGATGGTAGATTGGTGGCCCATGAGGTTTTCCACTCTCTATCCTCATCCAAATCACCAGGTATGATTATAAAATTGGATCTCTCCAAAGCTTATGATCATTTGAATTGGAATTATTTGTTTTCCATCCTTGATGATTTCGGCTTCTCCCCTTCCTAGATTAGTTGGGTTAAATCCATGATCATGACCCCCTTCTATTCAATTCTTGTGAATGGAGTGCCCTTTCGCACCTTCTAAGGATCCAGGGGTCTTCGTCAAGGGGACCCCATATCCCCCTTTCTCTTTATCATAGTATATGTAGGTCTTGGTTGACTCATTAAGGCAGTAGTGGAGTCTCATAGTCTCCAAGGCATAAAGCTCTCCCAGAAGGCCCCCTCCCAATCACCCACTATAAATTTGTATATGGAAACATAAAGAAGCTAGGAAATTTGGTTCCATCTTGGAGAAATTCTAGCAGGAATCAAGAATGCAGATTAATGGAAACAAATCAGGCATCTTCTTCTTCAGTACTCATCCTAGGGTGAAAATCCATCTGGTCTGGAAATTAGGTTTTAGAATTTGACCACTACCTAGTACATACCTCAGAGTAACTTTTGTATCAAAATCCCTAAATACAACTCATTAGAAAAAAATTCTAACCCACATCGATAGGAAGCTTTCTAGCTGGACTTTCTGGGTCCTGAATTCAGTTAGTCAACTTGTACTTTTGAAGGTGGTTCTGTAGGCCACTCTGATATACCATCTCTCGACCCTTTTGAACCCTTGAGGCATATACAAGTAACTCACGACCCAATTCCAGACATTTCTTTGTTTTGGGCCGCAAATAGGTAGTAAATGGGCTCTTGTGGCATGGGATAAACTATGCAAAGCAAAGACCCATTGAGGTATGGGGCTAAAACATCCTGAACTATTGTCGCATTCCCTTAGTGCTAAATTATGGTGGCGTTGGATGCAGGGAAGGCAAGAGATATAAAAGATTCTTTTGACATTCAAATATAGTGTTTTTGGTTGGTAGGATCCTTTGAAACACCATCACAACCTACCGAATGGATCCTCCATTTGGAATCTGGTAAAATAACACTCGGACATAATATGAGATCATGGGTTTTGGGAAATCAGGAACGAATGCAAGGCTAGATTTTGGGAGGAAGGCTGGATGCAATGCCCTAGATTATCCCAAGAGGACACCCTTAGAGATCTTCAAGTATTTACCACTCATTTGGGAGTTGATAGAGTTAAGGACCTTTGGCAAGACACTAACCAGGGGTTGAAATGGAGAGAGTAGAGAAATTCAGCACATGGGCCAACCCATGATCCACCTATAGATTGGGAAGCCCTTACTTTGATCCTCTGTTAACACCCCATTCTTAATAATGGGGAACTTGATAAAATGGTGGAGACACCTCTCGAAAGGTATGATCTCTCTCAGAAAAGATTATTTGATTTTATCATTCGCGGGAAATCCGAATCTAGACCCCTTGTGGAAAGGAATTTGGTACTCCAAATTATGGCCAAAAGTTTCATTTTTTCTGTGGTTAATTGGAAAAATCCTCACTTGGGACAAAATCAGGAAAAAAGTTATTTATGGCCCGTCTCGGTGCCCTCTCTACTACAGTGAGGATGAAATAGTTGATCATATGGTAAACTTCTTCCCAAAGGAAACAAAGATTTGGGATAATCTTACCTCATTGTCTGGGGGGCTACAATCGGTCAGCTAACAGTTTGAAAGAATCGCTGGAGACATGGTGATGGACACTCTTTAAAAATCCCATTGTTAATATAGCATGGTTTCTTTCAGAAGGTTTTGTCCTTTGGAATCTATGGAAAGCAAGGAACATGGTAGTCTTCCACTCAGAAGGCATCCAAATTTATCAGGTGTGGAAGATCATACTACGGAATATCAAGGAGACTCTATCAATTTCTCGTTGTTCGGAGGAAGATTGGATAGTGAAAGGTAATGAACGAGACATTCTGGCAGCTCTTGCTCTTAACTAGGAATATTTCGACCTTGACCCCACTAGCCTCCCACCAATGAGGGAGAACTCTTCCATCACCTTCCTTCGCCCCTCACTGGGTTTTGTGGAGGTAAATCCCCTCTGTGGACAGAGGCGATCCCACTAGCCCTAGAGTGGGTCTAGCAACAATCAAAACACGCAAAGCTATTGATTCCTAGTTACAAAAGATAGAATCGCGATAGATCGCTTACCGTGATTCCTTTGCCGCTGTTGTCGAAGAAGAAGTGGCACTTCCATTCCTAGCTATACAGGTCACTATCCGTGAGCTCGCTGCATCCAGATACCTGTACACATGAAAAGAAGAGAGACAACATGCAACGTATTATTTCACACTTTATAACTATCGATCAGTCAAAGAGGAACAAATGAAATTTCATTATATAATGGACAAACACAATCATGGAACCAATAATAGAGACATGTATATTAAGATATGAGAGAAAGATTACAATCGGTGCTCTGATGTCGTGATCTTCCTTCGACAGGATTCCAGCGGGACGTGTCTCACAAATCTCGTCAGGGATTTGACAAAACTCTCTCTCTCACAGGGTTCTCCTTAGCTCTACTCTTGATTGTCACTCAGCTATAATTTCCTTCCCAAAACTTTAGCTAGTTAAAAAATGGAGAGGGCAGGCTTTTATAGAAGGAGAAGGAGAGGTTAGGATCCCTATAATCATGGCATAGAGTCCTATCTCTTAGGAAGGTTCCATGAGAGGTGGAAAAGAACTTCCTAATCAGGGAGATCTGGAGCCAAACAACCCAACCTCTTTTTTATGATTCGTTCTGAAGTTGTTAGAATCAAACTTCGGCCTTATATTGTTAAAAAAAATTCCTTAATAAGCTTGGTGTGGGTACAACACAGGGACAGAGCGCCAGCTGGCATGCCCACTAGTGTATATTTTCCCCATTGGCATGAGGGATGAATTAGCTGCTCGCGCCAATGCCAAAACATGGGTTTTTGGGGCTTTTATGAGGAAATGTTCTTCAGGAGAATTCTTGACCTTATGCAGAAGGATACCATCAAGTCTTTTTCAGGACATTTTACTGTTCACAGGTCATGGGAATAGTCCTCCAATGTATGGGATGAGGGATTGCAGAGACGGTGACAAAATGCTGTGTAACAACGGGGTTCTTCAAACTCAATTTTGATGATGCTTCAAAAGGAAGCCCAGGACTGGTAGGTCTCAGAGGGATAATTCACAATGATAAGGGGAAAATGATGAAATTTTTTGTAGCCTCATGTGGTGGTACTACCAACAATGTGGCAGAATGTTTGGCACTGGAAAAAGGGATAAAAATTGCAGCGAAGCTGGGGGTGACAAAAGTACAGGTCATGGGAGATTCTCATATTGCTCTTGCCATGCTACAAAAACTCAATAACAGATCCCCCCTAGACAGAGTTCTAAAGAGCTAGCGGCTGGAACTAATAGGTGAGAAAATTAATTCCCGACTCTCCTCCTTTGCATATGTAAACACATAGCATGTTGACTGTGAAGTAAACAAGGTGGTGGACAAACTTTCCAATTGGGTTAGTGAACACCAAGTGTGGGAACTCCTCCAAGAATGGCCCCCTAATTCAAAAAATACCCATCTGGTGGAATTATGAAGAATTGTGACAATGGAAGAGGCTTCCCTGATGTAGGTGATTGAACCATATGCATGAGGAAACATGTGGATGATGGCAGTTAAAACTTTCCTACAGGTTCAAGGAACGACCTCCTCATCCTCTCACATTTACTTGCGTACAAGAGGAGTTAAGGTGATCCATTTGAAATCTCTATCTGCCTCGACTCGAGTGGGAGGCGAATATCAAAGGCAGAGTATATAAGATAGTGTATGTATTTAGGGATGGTCTCAGGTCACTACATGTTATTGTTATTTTGTAAGCAGGAGTAGAAAGTCCTGAAGGTTCAGAGATTGGGAAAGGTGCCGACCCTGTTGGTGGCGCTCCCTCCCCTACTTTTGTGTTTGTAAATAGGGAAAATTCTCCTTTGGTTAGTGTCATTCAGTGTCTTCGTGCATGAGTGAAACATGGCTTCTGGAGGTTCAGGATATTCAGTGGTTTTGGTGTGTGCAGGAGGATTCTTCTCTGTGTTATTGGTACTCTATGAGCAAGAGAATGAAGTGTCAAAGGATCATTTTTTGGGAAAGGTGGTGGCCCTATTGATGACGTTCCCTCCCCAACTTCTGGGTCTATAAATTAGTTGTTTTATTCTTTGGTGTGAGGCATTTAGAATTTTCGTGTGTGAGAAGAGGGTGGCTTTTGGAGGTTCAGGCTTTCAAGTGGTCTCGATGCATGTGGGAAGTTTCTTCTCTGTGTTTGCTAGACAATTGGATTGTCCCCCTGTGCATCTCCTCTCTGGGATTTTCCAAACTTCAGCGGTCTTTGCGGTAAGGCTTTTGGGAAGGTTGGATTTTTGTCGTCCCACAACGAAGCGAGGGTGGTGGAGTGTTGCCTCAACCCCATCCTGTTGGTTCAAACATGTGGGTCTAGTTGTGTGGAGTCCCGTTGGTGAGGGAAGGGAAAAACTGATCCATATTTATGGAGGAACAAAATAAAATACAAAAATACACATAAAAGCAAAGATGCATTAGAAATAAAACTTTGTTTCATTAATAAAAAATAACTGAAATATGCTTTAGTTTTCAAGGGGAATTCTATGAACAAGTATCAGGTGTCACAATGGGATCTCCACTATCCCTTATTGTCGCCAACCTATACATGGAACATTTTGAGAAAAAGGCCCTTGCCTCTTATCCCTTAAAACCAGACTGGTGGAAAAGGTTTGTGGACGACACCAACATAAAATGGGCCCACGGTAAAGAAAATCTTGAAAGATTTTTCAAACACCTCAATTCCATTTCTACAGAGATTAAGTTCACAATGGAGGTCGAAGAAAATAGGAGCATTTATTTTTTGGACGTTCTTGTCACTAGGAATGACGATGGAACGCTTGGGCACCAGGTGTTTAGAAAGAAAACCCATACCAACAGCTATCTCCATGCTGAATCCTACCACCATCCGGCACAAAATTTTGGTGTACTCTAGCTGTCAGAGCCATGAGGATTTCTGATACCAAACACCTGAGCGAGGAAATCAGCCACCTTTCAACCGTTTTCAGAGATTTGGGCTATAAAGAGAGGGATATCAAAAAAGCCCTCGAAAGAGCGAAGGGTTCGATCTTACCTCGGAATCACCGCGAACAACAAGAAAATACAGGGAGAGTTGTTCTACCATACATTAAGGGGGTTACTGATAAAATAGCCAAGCTCCTGAGAAAGAACAATATTTTCGCTCAATTTTCAACATTAGGGACTATTAGACAAAATATGCGATCAGTCAAGGATGGCATAAACCCTAAATAATTTAAAGGAGTGTACAAGATTAACTGTTCACGCGGGAAGATTTATATCGGTGAGACTGGGCGTTCCCTTCAGAAAATACTTAAGGAGCATGGAGCCAATATTAGATATGAACGATCGCGCACCTCAGCCCTTGCAGAACACTCCTCAAAGACCAAACATCAAATTCGTCTGGAAGATGCAACAATCATCGCAAAAGAAGAGCACTATTAGAGAAGGAAAATAAGAGAGGCCCTTGAGATCATAAAGAATCCAGATAATGTTAATAGGGATGGTGGAGTTGAAATTAGTGACACTTGGAGACCACTTCTTCGACAGATCTATTCCTCTAAAAACACCGCCAGTGAGGTATAGTTTTCAACCCCAGGTATGTCCCTCCTCCTTTGGTTTCTTATTTAGTTTTTAGTTTTAATGAACTAAAATTCTAATAATTAACCCCATTAATTAATTAATTTTTATTTGGTTATAATAAAAAATTAATTAATTAATAAAAAATTATTAGATTTTATTCTATATTCCCTTATAATTTTTTTTTCCCTTTCCTAAGTTTCCTTTTTCCTAGCTTTATAGTTTTTTAGTTAATTAAAAATGAGCTTAAATACTCTAATTATAATATAAATATATCTTTAAAAATAAAAATATATCATTAAGATTAATTATTTAATAAAATTAAATATATAATAAATTAAAATGATATATTTAATAGACCTAATATATCCTTTTAATTCAATTATATATTTATATTTTATTAAAGCTTTTATTAGGATTAACTTATAATAAATCACCTCATTTTTTAATTTTTAGATAGCTTTTTCTTTTTAAAATTTAAATAATTTTTTTAAACTAATCATATAATAAAATTAGATATATAATAAATTATAATGATATATTTAATTAACTAAATATATCCTTTTAATTCAATTATATATTTATATTTTATTATTACCTTAAATAATATTATCTAATTTTATAACCTAAAATAAAATTAACTAATAATAAAACCTCCATCTTTAATTGAACTGGAGAAAAAATTTCTTTTTGATTTTTAGCCTAGTAGGAGTCCCTTATTAAGTTAGTAATTCCTTTATACCTTAATAAAATTAAAAGTTTTTTTAATTTAATTATTATTAAAAATAAGATTATTAAAAATATGAAATTATAAAAAATTTTGGTCGGCCCTTTTTCCAGAAATCATCTTCTTCTTCCACTATTAATGGTCTTAGTATTTCTCTCATTTCTTCATTCAAAAAATGTCCTGATGATGGATCCCCGTTGGGATTCGAAACATCGACACTCATTCTCTAGCACTGTGGATAATCTGGAAAGCTCCTTAAAAAATGATCACCACATGAGTTTGAGCACTGAAATATGCTTACAGACATAATGGAAATAAACTAGCTAGGGTGCTAGTAGATTATATCTGAGAAGATATGTGGCAGCTACAGGCCTCTGAACTGTGTTACAATGAGGCTCGAGGGCCTATTTATTATTGAGAAAAAATGGGTAACCCAAAAAATCCAAAAACCTAAACCTAGAACATGAAGCGCCAAAATTATGGGCCACATTTGGGTAAATTGGTACATCAATCTTCCCGGGGACATAACTTTGGCATACGATCTCCGTTTGATGTGCACAATAACTCGTTAGAAATATATATCTGACTACAAATTTTGATGTGAGCAACATAACTTCCATGTTGCTCCCAGTTTTTCCCAAAAACGTCATTTAGGACCTCAAATCGGTTCCGGAAGTTTAGGACCCGAAAAAAATGCTAAAAATAGTAAATTGTGCTACAATTAAGGAAACTAAAAAAATGAAAGAAAAAATGGTGGGGACCCAAGTGAAATACGCTGGTGGCCACCAATATCCACCTGGATCATTCCTCCCCCCTTAGAAAGAAATGGTCCCCATTGTGTTGAGTTCCTCCATGAGATGAGGAAACTTCTACTGAACTTGGTCCCTGGTGAACCATTTTCCTTGGTGTAGGAGTTGGTAAGCTTTGACAACCCGATACAGTTGGATCTTCTGCTGGCGAGTGTTCTTGATTTTCATGTCCATGATAAGATTCGTGGTGGCCTGTTCCATGCAGTATGGGTTTAACTCTGTTTATGTGAGTTGTTCAACAATGTCGGAGGTGTCGAGTAGAGGTGGGAAGTAGGGCCGAAGGCGGTCCACATTGAACACTGGGTCCAGACCAAGGAATGGTGGAATACTAAGCTCGAAGGCATTGGACCCTACAGCCTTGGTGATGGTGTACGACCCATATCGAAGTGGGCGAAGCTTGCGGTGGGGTCCAATGGGGCGCTCCTTCTGCAAATGTAGCCACACTTTGTCGCCCACCTGGAAGTTGTGTGGCACCCGATGTTGATCATGTCTTTGCTTGTACTTAGCATTGGCTCTGTCCAATATGTCATGAACGTGTTGGCAGATGCACTGAATGTGCTCAATGAAGTTGTTTGCCTTGTCAGCGTCAGATTGGACATGAGTCGCATTAGCCTGAGTAGCTGCAAATGGCATGGCTACATAAATGGGACATAGTGGCTGGAATCCCAAGCCCACCTGAAAGGGGCTATGAATGGTTGAGTTGTGGAGAGCCCAGTCATAATTGTGTTGTACATAGGGGAGGCTCTCATCCCATGTGCGTGGATGATTTGAATTGTACATCTATAGAATGTGTACGATCACATTGTTGATGAGCTCTATCTGATCATCATTTTGGGGATGGAAAGATGTGTACTTGGTGAGTTTGGTGTCTAGCATTGACGAAAGACTGGACCAAAATGTGTTGAGAAACCTGATGTCCCGATCTGAGATGATATACTGTGGGATCCCAAAGTGCACCCACACTCATTCAAAGAAGAGTTTAATAGTGGCTTTTGATGTGATATTCTTCTTGCAGGCCACCATAATGGCCATCTTCGAGAATCTGTCGACAACCATGAAAACACAGTCGTTTCCATGCTTAGTAGAAGGAAGGCCCGACATGTAATCCATGGAGATGGATTCCCAAGGTCGACTAGGGGTAGGTAGCGGAGTATAGAGGCCTTGCTTCTTGTTGGTCTGTTTGGAAATAACACAAGCAGTGCATGACCTGATGTACTTCCTGACATCTTGTCGAAGGTTTGGCTAATAGAAATAATTCTGTAGTGCTGCCACTATTTTCTTGACCCCGAAATGCCTAGCGACCCGACTGTAGTGCGCTTCCCAAATCATCTTGGCACGCTTGCTTGAAGGAACACAAAGGTGTCTTAGGTGACATAACAGTGCATCCTGGAGGTGAAAATTTGGAACTTGCATACCCTCCAAGAGTGTCTTATATGTGTGGCCGAATTGCAGATCGCTCTTGTAGAGAATCGGCCAGTCCAAAGTCTCATGCCCACAATAGCTGAGGATGGTGGTTAGCGCCATTATCGGTGGTCAGATGAGGCAGTCTGCAAAATTATTGGTGTTTCCCTTCTTGTACTTGATGTTCAAATGAAACTGTTGCAGATATGTGGACCACTTCTGATGGCGATCGTTCTGCAACTTCCCTTGCGTTTGTATGAAGTGGAGGGGTCGGTGGTCTATGTGGATGACCGTTTCCTTCCCAAAAATGTAATGCTTCCATTGTTGACAAGCCTGCACAATGGAATACATTTATTTGTCATAAGTAGGATACTTGCAGACTGTATCGAACAATGTCTCACTGTGATATGCCACTGGATACCTCTGTTGAGTAAGAACTGCCCCACTAGCATAGTCAAAGGGATTTGTCTCGATCTCAAATGGTTGTTGCAAGTCTGGTAAAGTGAGCATTGCGGAAGAGCAGAGGTGATGCTTCAATTCTACGAACACCTTCTGTTGATTCTGACCAAAATAATTTTTCTTTTGATCATCCCTTGGTGATTTAACTCAAGGGCCAAGTGATATGAGGGAATCCCAACAAGAACCTGCGGTAGAAATTAGAAAGACCCATAAAGTTACGTAGCTCTGTTAGAGTGGTTGGGGCTAGAATATCCCAAATGACTTGGATCTTGGTTAGATCCACATGTACCCTTCACTCATCAATAATGTATCCTAGATATTGAACCTCAATCATGCCAAAAGTGCACTTCCCCAAATTGGCACACAACTTGTGTTGTCGCGATGTTAGGAGGACTTGCCGGATGTGGTGGAGGTGTTGTTCCCAAGTCTGGTTGAAGATTGGGATGTCATCCAAGTACACTACTACAAATGAGTTGGTGAATGGCCGCAGGATGTCATCCATCAGCCTCATGAAGGTTGCGGGGGAATTTTTCAACCTGAAAGGCATGACCAGCCATTCGAAAAGGCCCTCCTTGGCTTTGAAGGCAGACCTCCACACATCAGAGGGTTCGATTGGTTTTTGGTGATACCTGGACTTCAAGTCTATCCTACTGAAATATTTCGCCCTTTGGGTTGGTCCAAAAGGTCATCAATCTGTGGGATCGGGTACCTATTCTAGATAGTGATCTTGTTCAGCGCCCGATAGTCAATACAAAGTCTCCAAGTACAATCCTTCTTTTGCACCAACACGATCGGGTTCCCACAGGGCGATGAACTTGTCCGGATGTTACCTTTTTGCAAAAACTCTTGAATCGGCCTCTTGGTTTCATCGTTCTCCGTAATAGAGTGTCGATAGATCAGTCCATTAGGTAGCGGCTTACCTAGGTTCAGATCGATGGGGTGCCTGACCTAAAAGTGCAGAGGCACCCCTACAGGTGAGGTCAAGATGTCCCCGTACTCCTCCATGACCTTGTTCATTTTTTGTTGTCGTGTGGAGGAGCCCTGTCTGGAGGTCCTGACCACAATCTTCTTCTTGCCGTGAGGGCGGATCACCAGGAAAACAAATTTTCCAGTTTTGGAAATGAACTTACTGCATTCTTTTGTAGTAAAAAAAGAGATAGCGGTAGGCGATGGTACCTATGGTATCTTGTAAAAATTATTGCCAAAAGTAACAATAATAGTGCAAGGCTGGGACTCATACATAACATGTCGCTTCCACAAGTATGGTTGGCCTAATAATACATCACAAGCATCAAGAGGGGCAATGTCACATAATACCTCATCCGTGAAGGGCTTGATGCTGTAGGGAAGGCGACACTACTGGTTGACGCAGATATCTCGTCCTTGGTGAAGCCACACGATGGTGTACGATTGTGGGTGTCCCGTGGTTGGCAAACCCAATCAATTCATGACCTCTACTGAAATGAGGTTATTTTGGCTCCCACTGTCGACAATCAACTGTACCAAGGAACCCTTTACCCACATCTGGGAGTGGAAGAGACACTCCTACTCCTCTGAATCTTCCGATTCCTCCTTTTGGATTTTTGTGGTAGCAGCGATGATGTTGGGCTCTACATCGATAATACACTTCCCTCTGTCATTCCCCTTTTCGGGTTCTGATTCAGAGTTGGAGCATGCATCTAATTCAAAAGCCTTCATCTCGGCCACTAGTGACTACTTGGCCCAACACTCACTTGTGTTGTGAGTGGAGCTCTTATGGAACTTACACCACCTTCCCGTGTCCTTCTTTGGCTTCGCGGTGTTGTTATTTTCTTGTCAGATTTGGCAGGTTTTCTTGGGCCACAATGCCTTGGCTTTGTCCTTTCTTCTGCGGTTTAGGGTCACCTTTCCCTTGCTTTTAATTCACAGGTCCAAAGTCTCGCTTCTTCTGTTTGAATCTATGCTCAATATTGGCAACATACCGGTATGTTGTACCAAGAGAGGAGATGACGAGGAACTCCATTTCCTCCTGAATGTATCTATGCAGACAAATGCAGTACTGCAATGTCAAATGTCTCTCTGAATCTTTGATACCCAACTTTGTGCACAGGGTATGCAACAGATTCATCAACTCACACACATCTTGATCCCTTTGTTGTCGCGACGTAGTCCATTGTATGTACTTGTCCTCATAGCTCCCCACGGGGTAATATTGTTCCTTGATGGTGTCTTAGAAATAATTCTAAGTGGGTACGACCGAGAATAGAGAGGGCTCCCCATCGTCCTTTTTCTCACAGTAGGTTTCCCACCAGTCCTTGACATGGGGGATGGCTTTGAAGAGTGCAAAGATAAGCTTCTCCCGGTTGGAAAAGTCATGAACTGAGAAATATCCTTCTAATAGATTCAACCATTTACCTACGAGATCTACATCTATTTGGCCCTCAAATATGGGAATGTAAAAGTTTACTTGTACCTTAAAAGGAGTGGTGCCTCCAGAGTGACTTCTAGATGTAGATGTGTCATCGGTGGGCAACCGTTGAAGGATCTAGGCAAAGTTATGCATCATCGCGTTCCTTTGTTTCTCGAGGGCCTCCTCGACTAATATATTGATAGGATATCTTGCTTGCTTATCTTTCTTTTCTTCCCCATGGGCGGTCGTCGAGGTTTGCGAGGTTGATCCTGCAAAGGTTCAACCAGATCGAGCCCTAACTCCTTATACCCCGACCTCGTTGGGGACATGCAAAGAAGGATCGAGAGAGAGCAGATCGCTCTAATAACACTAATCCCAATTTATGCATGAACACAATGAAATACAATAATGCGAATAAAAGTAGAGATGAAGCAGAAATAAAAATTCATTTCATTACTAACAAATAACTGAAATATGCTTATAGACAGAATGGAAATAAACTAGCTAGGGCGCTGGTAGCTTATCTCTGAGAAGAGATGTGTCGGCTACAGACCTTTGAACTATGTTACAATGAGGCTTGAGGGCCTATTTATTATTGAGAAACAATGAGTTACCCTAAACATCCAAAAACATAACCCTAGAAGATGAAGCGCCAAAACTATGGGCCCCATTTGGGTAAATTGGTACATCAATCTTCTCGAGGACATAACTTTGACATACGATCTCCTTTTGACGTGCACAATACCTCGTTAAAAATATCTATCCGAGGACTACAAATTTTGAAGTGAGAAACATTAAAGGAACTTTCATGTTGCTCCCATTTTTTCCAAAAAACATCGTTTAGGGCCTCAAAATGGCTCCAGAAGTTGAGGACCCGAAATATTACTAAAAATAGTAAACTATGCAACAATTAAGGAAACTAAAAAACTGAAAGAAATAATGGTGGGGCCCCAAGTGGAATAGGCAGGTGGCCACCAATATCCACCTAGATCAGAACCTTGGAGGTTGCAGTTTCCGTTTGTATCCCCACCAATTTCTTTGCTCAAGTAGACGTCGTTTATATAAGAATGCATCTAGTGCCACGTCGTGGTTAGTCCTCCTCCCCGACGAGCCCAACTCGGCTGGACAAGGGGATTGTGAGTCTCAATTACAGGAGATGATAGTGGAAATGGATAAATCTAGGGTTGGACAGGGTGGCAAGACCGTAGGTTGTTCGAGGCGGGCAGCGTCCAGAGTACGCAATGGTCGTGGTCGTGGTGGTTGGGCGTGGGGGTCACACTCCGCAACTTTAGTAGCGGGGTGGGGCGAGGCGACTTGGTGGCACGGGACAACGATGGAATGCAAGGCATGTGGTGCATGGTTTGAGGGATATTCGTCAATGCTGCTTGGAGAA
This sequence comes from Pinus albicaulis, assembly GCA_034641835.2. Lineage (NCBI taxonomy): Eukaryota > Viridiplantae > Streptophyta > Pinopsida > Pinales > Pinaceae > Pinus > Pinus albicaulis. Next base: position 559,844,116 of record CM076580.1, on the reverse strand, counting down.
ATGAAGGGAATTGTTTCAGTCACTGCTAGAGCAGCTGGAAACAACATACCAGATTCGCCGGGAAGAACATGTTGAACTCATAGCTACTTTGAAAAAAATGCACTACTTTTAGTGCCGTGTCTGAGAACGAGTTGTGGTGGTATGGCGAGGACATAACTTGCTAACTGAGAAGGTGGAGTTATGAATGGCTCACTTTGAAGAGCATTTCCAATGCTATTTTCGCCCTCAGCCTCCTCCTGGAACAACCTTGGACAACCCAACTTCAATTACGTCAGATGAGTAGCATGGTTACATGTGTTCTCCTTGTTTTATGTGTTTTCTGGTGCTTTTGTCATCCTAGGTTGTGGACGATGTCTCTAGTTTCCTTTTTGTTTCTCTGTCACATGCTGCTTGCGTTAGTCAATAAACTTGGTCGGGGTGAGACTACCTGCGTTTTGCTAATGATGTACTTATTTTATGATGAATGAATAGAGCATTGACTTATTAAAAACAAAAAAAAAACTACAATACAATTCAACGCAAATAATAGAAAATCAACCATATCCTATGGATATATTAAAATCTTTAAAAAAAAAATATGTCCACGTCAAAGTTATAATATTTGAAAATTTTAAATTGATGTGTTCTTATTATAAATTGATAATGCCATGTAAAAAGCATCGTTAAATCTAATATTAATATCAAAAGATCAATATTAGCATTATCCTCCCATCTAATATTAATATCAAAAGATCAATATTAGCATTATCCTCTCCATAGCCGAGGTCACAACAAGAGAGATTTGAACCCGGGTCTTTCAAGTTACAACAATTTAACATTTCTAGAATTAACCAATTGAACTGACCCCAAGACAGATTTTATGATATTATAAAAACACATAATTCTATTTAAATTGTAAAAACTACATATGAATCATTATTAAATAAATAATAACCGACCATTGACAAAAATTGAACTAGCAAAAGTATTCTTTTGTTGTTAGTTTTTGTTAAAAATAGACCACCAACTTCAAATGAAGTTGGTCACTGTTTGCTTGCCTGTCCAAAGGATGAGCGATTAACATAATTTTTAGTTTGAAACAGGGAAAATAATAAAATGAATGAAGATGATGGGGCGAAAAAAAGGGAACAACTGTGCGTGAACGGCATGCAACCCTTCGAACCCGTGGATGCGAATATACTGAAATGAAATGAAAAGCATGTAGTAATTGGGATTACTGTCAAGTGTCCGGATATATTAACAATCGGTCCAGTGCCAGATGCCGAAAAATCTGTGGGTTTAGTGGTGAATTGGTTGGTAGTTAAACTTATCAAGTCAATCGCTCCCGTGCGGTTTGACTGAAAAAAGCTTGTAAATTCACGAGCCTCTCGGTGCCAGAGGACCACTACTTGAGAGGCATCGTTAGCATAATATTGTAGCAGCCAAATGTCAACGCAGTGAAATCGCGACATGATCCCTAATCTTTCTACTAACTCTGGAACTATTAAATTACCTTTCTTTATTTTCTCCTCCTTTTCATCTCGAATTTTTTTCAATTAATTATGATAAGAATTTATAAAGTTTTAAGTAATGTGAGGTGATGGAACGGTTCGGTTAGGTGGGTAGGTAAGTCTCCACAAATTTCATGGTTTAATAATGAGCAAAACTACATATGTTTGAGAGCTGTTCTATGCGAGATTTTCATGGTTTAATAATGACCAAAACTATATAGGTTTGAGAGCTGTTCTATGTGAGATTCACTTAGATTAATTTTTTTTTAAAATAAAGTGATATCTGTACGTTTGGGAGCTGTTCTATGTACGATTTATTTAGATTAAAATAAAATAAAATAAAGTGGCATCTTTTCATCTGAATTGCAGTGTTCTTTTTCCTATCCATACTAAAGACATGGCCAACCTCCAGAAAGAAAGGGTGGCTATGGCGGGTCAGTCACTATTTTTGTTTCAAATCTCCATGTAGCTTCGTTCTACGGTTTCCCGGCCTCTAAAACCTGGATCCTCTTCTTGTTCTGCAAAACTGCACTCTACTTATTCCACTATATCAACTTCATCCTCAGGACTTATTGTCATTCAGTTATAACGAAGAAAATGAAAAGCTGACAAGGTCCAGAAAGCTGATTCCTGGTGAAAGACCTGGTAAGCCCAGGGTTTGCATGTAATTTATATATTTTAATAATTATTACTACGTACAACATTAATTATTATATATATATATATATATATATATATATATAAATATAATATAATATGGGGTTTATTGTTATTTTTTTTGGGAGACCAACGAGAATTGTTGTGCTGTGCAGTCAATTTGAGACTATTATATATATATATATATATATTTATTTCCTTGTAAGACACGGATGAAAATTGCAATTTACTAGATGCATCTTGTTAGTGAGTTTACTTTATATACACTTAATAATATACCATATACACTTGATAATATACTTTATATTTTGGTTACTACATTCGAGGAAAGCAATTCAACTTTATCTTTTAGATTATATACATTGTTTAAATGGAAAATGCTGTAATATTTTAATGATATTTTAATTATTTTTATCTAGATAATTAGATAATTAATATTTTTATTTAAATATACAAATTAGTGTATTCTATTAGATATCATTTTTGGGATTGAAACTAGTGAAATGAATCACATTGGTAACCAGGGCTTCATCCCAGAACTCCTTCGGCTCAAATGCGCTTAACTGTGGAGTTTTTCCCCACAATCAAGCCCACTTAGCTGGCTACCCCATTTGCAAAACCTTACCAAGTATTGTCCCTCATGAACCATTCAAGTAGAGCTCCCTTTATTCTTTTTATTTAAGTACAAGGGGTTTCCGCAGTGCATTCTATTTGATATCATTTTAACGATTCAACTGCTAAGTCATTCATCTATGACCATTTCCATGAGAGGTAGTCATAATTGACTAGTTTCTCATGATTTTTGAATAATTCACTTAGCACTCATTGCATAGGGTTTTCATGAGAGGTAGTCATAATTGACTAGTTTCTCATGATTTTTGAATAGTCCACTTAGCACTCATTGCATAGGGTGTGGGTGATGCTCACACGGGTGAAGAAGTGGGATTGAAACTAGTGAAATGAATCACATAGCGTCAATCATCACTTCCGGGGCTTGCACCCGGTAACCAGGACTTCCTGGGGTCACCCATCCCAGAACTCCTCTAGCTCAAGGGAGCTTAACTATGGAGTTTTTCCCCACTATCAAGCCCACTCAACTTGCTATTTAGCAAGTATTGTGCCTCATGAACCATTCAAGTAGAACTCCCTTTACTCTTTGTACTTAAGTAAGAGGGGTTTGTGCAGTGCATTCTATTAGATATGATATCATTTTTGGGATTCAACTGCATTAAGTAATTCATTCATGTATGACCATTCCCATGAGAGGTAGTCATAATTGACTAGTTTCTCATAGTTTTTGAACAACATATATAATTTGATATACTGTATTAGTTTTTGTTTTAATATAAATATAAAATTATATGTTTGTTTAAATATTTTCTGATATTTTAAACTTATTCTGGATTCATATTAACTCTAGATCTATTAAGATAGAGAGGATCATATCTTAAAAAGTGTGAAATTTTTTTTTATATGTAAAACATGAAAAAAAATTACACAGAAAAATCTGGTTCCTCTCAACCCTTAACAAATACATAGTTAAAATAAATCTAGAATAATATCATATACTCAACTTTTTTTTTTTCTACATTATACTAATTCTATTATGAAAACATACTGTTACAAAACTGCCTCAGTTCAGCTATGGGAGCCTGAAGACTGGGCTTGATGTCCATGCTTTAACAAAATATCGAACTGCCCATAGTGGGAAACCAGTTCTTTTTAAGAGGAGTTTCACCGCCCTTGAGAGGGAAACCGGTGCATTGTTCATTGTATACATCATATTAAAACAAAAAAGACTAGAGTAACTGGCAGCAGCTGCTGCTGTAGAAAACGAGAGAAAAATATAGAATCTCCCAAAACAGTAGAACGAGTGTACCATGTTGGACCAAAACAGGCGGGAATTACTGCTCGTGGGCTGGAGAAGACGACTCCTCCACTATACGACACCAATACTCGCTTTTCGGTTCTTCAACGTCACCTTTCTGTTCGCCATCTTTGCGCATGAAGCCCGCGTCCACCTGCATGGGTTGTTTACCCAGGTCTGGTAGTGCAGAACTTGGGGACTTGACCAATCTCTCAAAAGCATTCGCAGCCAGGGCAAGATTGAGACTCATGGGAGGGGGATTAGGGCCAGACATGGGAGTAGGACCGCAGGTGAAATCTTCTCTAAGGGTGACTGTAACAAAGACCGTGACAGAGGGCTGGTTTAAGGATCAGTCAAAGTGGAGCTCTGCCCTCTGAGAGGTTTGGCGAAGGGAGGGAATATCTGAAGCAGGCTGGACAGGGGAAGCAGGTCTGGTCGGAGCAGCAGAAGGATGCGGATAGGGCTGAGTTGCGTGTGCCATGCCAGGATGGTTGTCGCGCCCTCTGTGGCTACGGGTGACAGGAGAACGCCTCCATTCAGCAGTCTCAGAGGAGGTCTCTGCATCTGAGCTCGTAGAGGGTCGTGAGCACGCAGACCGACTATGACTTGCACCCCGGCGACAGCGCATCCGGTGTCGCAGCCTAGGCATGGCGAATGAAAAATTATGAGTCTGCTTGAGACACAAAGAGCTGGAAGGGGTCGGTGGGATCTTGCAGTGGTCGTCACAGTAAAAAGGCAAGAAGGAATTGGAGCAGCAGAATAAACTTTGGGTAAAATGCGAACCCAGAGTGGTTTCCAAGCAGCTGAACAGAGAGCAGTGTCGCCCTGTCTGTGTGTGAGCGCTTGGCTCGGCACAAGCAGTAGGGAAGGCGCTCCACAGAGGATGTAGAGAGCGGATGCAGTCGGAGAAGGAACAATTCGGATCGCCCAAAATGAAATCCATTATGAACCAGCTGAGCAGGTAGTGAATAAGAAATCGTCGGTGCGGAGGAGTAAATGCACAAGGGGCTGGCGGAGTAATGACGTGGTTAATGGAGCCGCAGGGGGCCATATGGCCATCCCATGCGAGCCTCCTCGGGATGTGGCCGGGGACTGATGTCCTATCAGGTGTCCATATCATCCGCATCCGGAAATCATATACCCAACTTAATTTCTAACATGATGATAAATTAAAACAATACTATATATACATATATATATATATATATATATATACATATATATATATATATATATATATATATATATAATTAATAAATTATATGATAATATTCATATTATATTATCAATGATTTAGTAAAAAATATTATATATATCAAGATAAATTAATTTAGTTGTTATAATTATTTATTATTATTAAAATTAGATTTATAATTAAAATAGATATATATATATATTTTTAACTATGAGTGTTTGTATATATAGAAATAAGATTTTCAAAATTTTATTTTAAATGGTAGATTTATGGCAAGACTTTAATTTTTACTATATTCACTAATATTTTTAATAATAATTAAAATAGAGAGTTGAGATTTATTATTTGGATTTTCAATTTATTAGAAAAATGTTAGTTATATATATATATATGAACTATGATTTTTGGAGCATGTGGTATTTCTAAGTCATGATATTGTAACAAAGCTTATTTAGAAATTAAAAGCTTTCATGGTAAAATAAAAATGAATCTCTATAATAAAAAAAATAGTTGCATAATTTTAAATATATTATATTTAACTCATATATAATTTTTATTTTTATTTTTATAATAAATAAAAATTTAAAAATTTAAAATAAAATTATAATTTAATTATTTTTTATAAAATTTTTAAATATTGATAATATGAAATTTAATTTTTTTAAAGAAATATATTATAAAATAAGTGTTTTCATTTTTATTATCTATTATAAATAATTATCTATTAATATTTATCATCTATTTAATTTATATAAATAAACTAATTTACTACATATTATTTTTAATATTTATCATTTATTTAATTTATATAAATAAACTAATATAGTATATATTATCTTTATATATTATATATTATGAAAAACTCAAAGGGAGCACATATATTATGAAAAACTCAGAGGCAATGCTCCATGTAGTGATTTAAAAATATCTCAATTATTATATTTCTATTAAACATACTTAACCAATCTTGTGATACAATACGTTAAGCGTAACCTCGATAGGGATTGAAAAAAAGGGTTATCGATCCACCTCACGGGAACACAAATTATCAACCTCACGTGAACAGCAAAGGAGAGCAAAATTTGACGGAGAATTATTGACTTTTCAAATATGACCTAATATCTTATCTATATAGAACCTTCAAGGAACTCTCTCATCTATACTTCCTCAACCCCACACTCCAAGCTTCTCTTACCTTTGAGACTTCTCCATAAAGGAAAAGCCGGTTCCGACACTCTTTCAATTTCTCGGGAGATTGATTTCAATTACAGAATGGCCTCCTCCTCCAACATGGTCTATATAATTCTCTTCACTTTCACTGCAAAATCCAAGTCCTCTCTCTCCTTAACGGTCTTTCTACTAACATTATCATTAGCTTTCGATTTCATACACTCATTACCTCAGTTGGATAATCCTACTGATCTCAAGGCACGCCAGTGCAGTGGCAATAATATTACTAATGGAAGTGTTCTGCATGGGAACTTGAATGTGGTTTTGAATTCATTGGTTGATAATGTTAACAAGACGGGTTACAGTCAAACAATTCATGGACAGAACGCAGATGAGATTTACGGTGCTGCTCAGTGCAGGGGAGATCTGAATGCCTCTGCTTGTCGGGCGTGCGTTTCAAACGCTACAGAGGATTTAGGTTCTCTATGTAATGGAATTCCCAATTACGCAACCATTCTTCTCAGTGGATGCAGTTTGAGATATGCGACTCACAACTTCTATTCAAAATTTAATGCATCGGATGCATCACACGCGGTCATAACATTGTGCGATGACATTAAAATAAACGGCACAGTTGGAAACAAAAGGGATATCAAGGATTGGAATGTTGCCTCTCTTTTGAGTACGCTTATTGAGAAAACTGTGTCCAGTAAGGTGGGTTACAGTACACTAAGTGATGATGAGGTTTATTCTCTGGCTCAATGTTGGAGAGCATTTACTACGAGCGAATGTAATCAGTGTCTGAACAATCTGTTCACTTATTTGGCTTCCTGTCCACTTGGAACTAGCCGAGGAACCGTCTGCTTCGATAACTGCGTAATTTGTTATGCCAACTACAAGTTTTACGGTGATGGGGCGCCTTTGCTCTCAGCCCCAAGGGAAACAGAAGGTAACGTTTTCATACTAATTTAGATCACTTGGAAAATATGAAAAGCATTTACTAATTCAGTTTAGTGGTGCCAATTATTCATACTTCAGGAAAACATCACCTTAGAGTGTTGGTATTGAGCATTGGTGGTGCCGTGGTGGTGGTGTTGGTTTTGTTGGTTGTGTTTTGGAAACGGAAAGTTATCAATCTCGGCAATAGGAAACAGGGTCCAGGTAAAATTAAAGTTTTTTAAAGTGAAAATAGTTATTTTTTAAATCAGTTTTAAAGGCTGTAGTTTAATTAGATTGTTTTTTTGCCCTGAAAATCATGGAAATTTCCGTAAGATTTTAAGAAAATTTTGCAGAGATTTTTGTAAATTTATGTTATAGTTGTCAAATTTCAATATTTTGGATGCTCTAGAAGTTTTTGATGGTGCTGAATCTATTTCCACCATAAAAAAACATGATTCAGTACAAGATTTCTTAAAAAAAAATTGCCCCAATTCTAGCTATTTTTCACTGTTGTCCAAACAATTCCTCTACCTCCATAAACAACTCTATTTTAAAGAATGAAAAATCAACTCTTTTAGAAATAAGCATTTGACAAATTAAAAATATACTCTATCCTGATGTTTTAAATTTTACTTAGCCATGAAATCCATCTCTGCAACAATATTAGTAAAATTGAGAAAATTTAGGAAAGATGAATGTCCATAACTCTATTTATCATCATCTATATTTAGAATATAGTAATATTTAACATTTTAATCTTTATAGGATGTAAATTTTAAGGTTTCGAAGTTTATGTTGTTTGAAAGTTTGTGTGAGTTTAACGAGTTGTGTTTGGTACAAAAATATTGGTAAGTATAATTTCCAAACTTATTGCTAAGTATAACTTTGGAGAAGTTTATAACCTTTCAATTTATGACAATTCTATTTCAAATATCTTGTTTTAAAGCAACATTCGGAATGAAAATATCTGGCAAGGTCTTTTTATTTTTATGTCTATATCTATTAACTCATGGAAATTTTTTGGGTTTCTCCTCATTATGTCAAAAATATTCAAAAGATGTTATCATATGCTTTTTTTATTATTTTCCTACTCTTCTTTGGGATAAAGCTGCCACCCTTTTAAGGAAATTAGATTAATCCAATATAGATTTCATAGATTTCATAATACAACATTTGCTCATACAATCAACAATAAGGCTTGGAATTATTTCTAGGGTTCATTGTATGTGAGATTGGAAAGAGAGAAATAGAAGAATCTTAAAACACTTTCAATCTCCAAAGATTTTTCTTGGAAAGGAATTGAGAAAAATATAAAAGAATCAGTTATGGCACAAAATTGATTTACCTAAGACTACACTTGCAATGCTCAAGAGGCCTCAGTTTTTCAAGCCCTTGGCATTTCTCCTATAGCTTCTACTCCAATTTCCACTCCTTCTACTCCAATGTCCACTCCCTACCTCCCTCCAAACCATTGGAAGCCTCCTCCTAGAAAATTCATCAATATTAATTTTGACAAGGCATCCAAGTGAAACCCTAATCCAACTAATTTGGTAGGTGTTTAAGGATTCTAATGGATCAATGCTCAAAATCCATGCAAGCTTCTTAGGAATTAAGAAGAGTAATGATGCAAAGTCTTTTTCTCTATAATTTTTCATATTGGTAGCCATCAAAAGTCAATTATGAAAACTTATTATTGAAGGGGATTCTCACTTAATATAGGGATGATAAACAAATTACAAAATGGCCTGTCCCCATCAAATTTTTAATATATTGGAGGTTGGATGAAGGCTAAAAGGAGGTCTAGAGAAAATCTAAACACTTCTAAAATACCTTTCTACTTCAACAATTAAACATGTGAGAAGGATTACTGTAATATTCCGAATTTTCCACAAGATAATTGGAATATTAGAGTTCTTAATTTTCATAATTAATTAAGTAAATAAGAGGGTGGAGGGACCCATAAACCCCAAAGATAAATAAAATCCACTTTTGATGTGTGTATGTGGATATTCTAGAGTTAGAACTACATTATGGAGTAGTGGAGCAGCTTCTTAAATGAAGGAAGAGTGGAGATCATGGATCTTAAATGTAAAATCATGAGGATCTTGGAGGAGGTCAACTAAGATCATAGTGCATTCAAAGTAATATCATAAAGCACTTATGATGAGATAGTGGATGAAGTGGTACATCTAATGCACACATGATGGAGAGAGTGGGAATTTAATGAAGAACATGATGGAGATCATGGAGAGAAAACGCAATCTTCATGGAGGCTAGTGGCCACATAGGCAGCACAGTTGTGAGGTGGGCCTAGGCTATGGAAGGCTCATAATCTATATAATGAAGATGAAGTCACAGTAGAAGGAAATATTTGTATTATTGATTATTAATCTGTTTAGATCTAGATTTGTCATTTGAAATTTCTATGCACACTTATGTTGTTTAGCTAAGTCTGCAGTGTTGTTTAACATAGGGTGTTTTCGAGCGGAAATCCCACCCTTACCCATGGGAGACTTTGAGTGCCCACTTTGGGAAGGTTATTCTGAGCTGTCATTCATCATCAGGCATTGGTGCCACATTGTTCCTACTTTCTACAACCCACACATCTTTAGAAATAATGCATTTCTGCATCATGGTTTGAGAGGAGGACGTTGTCCTTCAATATTTCAGCTAAGAAACCAGTGGAGGGTTCATCCTTTCACTTTGTGCTTCAAGATCAGCCTTCCAACACTTCATATCTGTACCAGGCATCATGCCAAACATATCACACCTCCATGCAGTAGTAGTTCCCTCAGGGATTGCACAGTCCATTGCTGTAGATCTAACGGAGGTGGGAATTTTCCAGTACTTCAGCTGGAAATCCTGTGAGGGATCTTACCTTCACTTTGTATGTACTATTTCCATCATTCTTGAGCTGAAGAGACATATTTTGTAGTAGGCATCAGCCTCTCCCTCCCATTCAGTGCAGTTTTTCCAGTTGTTGAGTAATCAGTAGCAACATTCAGTGGAAGAGGAAGAAGAAGCTAGATCTAAAGCTTCTAGCTTGGAGATCTAAAGGAGGGATCAACCCTAAAAGCATAGATTTGATCTATAACACATTGCAACCATCTTGTATCAGTTTATTCTCTAGATCTGGATAACCCAGTAGTTAAGGGATCAAACCCTAGGAGGGTGAATTTATGATCTTCTTAGATCTGGATTTCCTTTCTAGGTTATTTGGGTTTCCATCATAGTGCCTAGATCCGCAATATTGGCATCATTAGGGCTCTAGAGCACCATAGATTTGGATTTCCCTTTCAGCCAGCAGTTGTAAGATCATCATTAGCTGAAGGGACAGTGCATTATTCAACTTCGAGCAACTCTAGTTATGCAGTTCCTTCTTTAGTATGTACTCAGGGTCATTCTAGGCCACATTCTTTGGCTAGAGTGCTTCTATTTTATTCACTGTTGTACTTATCCATCTCCACATAATAAAATGGCTCACCTATTCTAGATATTTATGTGTTGTTCATAATCTTATGTGTACATATTCTATTCTTTCAAATATTGTGTTTGTGTATTACTGCATTCTCCCTTTTAGGATATTACAGTGGTATCAGAGCAGGATCTTTGGCTCAGCTTGTGGACACTTCGTTATTTGCATCAAAGGAAGAAGAAGATAGTAGAGATCTATCATGAAGGAGGATTGCAGTTTTTCCACTCTTCTCTTTAGATCCCTACAAGATCTCTCCAAGGAGGTCAATCAAATGAAGAGAGAAAGGAAAAGGAAGGATCCAAGAAGAAGATTGGATGAGGAAGGTCCCAACACTTCCTATCAGCATGAGAAGCAACCAGAGAAGTAAAGAGCTTCACATTATTCCACTAGATCCACTTTCTTTGATAAGAAAGAGGACTGATCTGAATATGAATGAGACTTGGGGCATGAGACCCTAAGTAAATATTTTTCTGAATACAAAGCATAGCCTAGATCTTTGAAAGAGAATCTATCTCTCCAACAGTTCTTATAGCTCAAAGACGAAAGAATATCTAGAAGCAACAATAGAAGGAAGAGTCATAGATTCTTATTTCCTACATTTTATGGATATTCCACAACCACACTGAGGGATTGGAGGAGAGAATTGGTTACCTTATTTCTAAAATATTCTATATTAGAAAGAGAGGTTATGGAGTTTGCAGCACTGCACCTAGAAGGTGAAGCAAGATATTGGTGGTTCAGTCACTTATCACACATGAGAGTGTCTGTTTATACAGACTTTATTCAAAGACTGAAGAAGAGGTATGGTGGAAATAAACTAGAGACATCTCACATAGTGACATCTCCTATCATTGAGGAGATAGTGCATGAAGAGCCCAAAGAAAATGTCCTCATTATCACTCAGGAGGAGGAGCCTCTACCACCACCACCAGATGCAGATGTACTTACATCAGGAGGAGGATCACTTGCATCTTTGCAAGATGGTCTTGAGTTCTTGAAAATTAGAGCCTTGTGCATCATTCATGAGATGCATGAGGAGGAGCCAAATACTAGCACTGTTACAGTTGTAGAAGAGCAACCATCACCATTACCAGCAGTTGGAGAGACCATTGCACCGGTTGGAGGAACTCTTGTGGATGTGCAAGATGTTCCAGATATTCAGCTTATCCAAGGTTTGCACATACTTTCATCTCATATTATTTCAGTACCTCATATTGATGTTTGTGAGACCATGTCATCAGGGCAAGTGCATAACCAAGGATTAGAGAACCTTATTGATTTGGAGTAGAAAATTATCACTACACAGAGGACCCTTGATTTGATCAAGGAGAATATGTATTGCTATCCCAATTTGACATGGTTGAGCTACACCCAACATTTTGTGTTGAAGTGTGGAGTTGCAGAAGATGGGAGGAGCACAGCCCTATTCGATACAATGTCAAACTATGAGTTTAGCATTGTATGTGTCCATGAGACAACACATGTATCACCATGCAGATCTACAGTGTTGTCACTTAGCAGTAGTGATGATGAGAGGGCCCCATTATTCTTGGAGAATTCTGAAGGTAGCTTCACTCATGAAGCACGGGAGGGACATATGATAGATGGTAGACATATTGTGATGGGAAGCACTTTCCATTTTCAAGATGAAGTTTTCTTGATGAGCTCCTCACAGCTCAAAGAGGAGATTCTACCTACAACAGGTATTCAACATTTCATGGAGTGAAAAGCTATTCAGATGGAGGGTGTTGGTATTCTACATTGGGAGGATACCAATATTGAGCTTGGCATGATTCATCATCCACATTGGGATGAATGGATTTGGATGAGGAGCAGGAGGTTTCCTACCTTCCTGCAGATCTATGATACTGGGTAGCAAGAAGCATGGTTGCGCTGGTTGCTTTTGGGTGAGTATGGATTTTACCCAACATCTCACATTTGCATCACCCATACCATACATATCATTGATGACATGCAACAACATGAGGCACGGTTGCTCTGGTTGCTGACGAGAGAGTTTGGACACCTCATGATGTATCTTATTTCCATGTATTTGCTCTTGTTTGGGATATGTCCCATGTCTTTACATGTATTTTTCTTTGGGATGTATCTCATGTTCATGTATGTACTTGGGTTTGGGACAAAGCATAACTCTCATGTGATGTGGCGTCAAGGAGCTTATTTGTATTTTTCTGATGAGACATTCCACATGTCCATTAGTATGTTGTTGCTCCATGACTTGCATCATGATGATGTAAGAAGGTAGCAAGAATCCTTGTTTCTTTGGTTACTCTTGAGAGAGTATGGGCTGATTTCTACCCATACATTGCATGATATTTATGGAGGAGGGCAACAATAGGCCTTACTACATCGGATTTTGTTGAGTGATTATGGTCATTGTACTTGGTATAATGATGATGTGATGGGGTAGCAAGAGGCCTTACTACGGTGGCTTCTCTTGAGAGAATATGGCCACTACATTTGGTACAATGATGATGTGGTGTGGTAGAAAGAGGCATTGCTGTGGTGGATTCTATTGAGAGAGTATGGCTCTCATGTTTATATTTATGTTGATTTGGCATGGAAGCAAGAAGCATTGTTGCGGTGGCTTCTATTGAGAGAGTATGGCTCTCTTACTTGTTTTCATGATGATCTAGCATGGCAGCAAAAGGTTTTGCTATGTTGGTTGTTATTGGGAGAATATGGTTTGTTATTCATGTTTATATATATGTCTCTACTTCTTGTTTTTCACTATGTTGATGTTATGTTTGGATCCTACATGGCCAACAAGGCTAATGATGAGAGAATTGATGGAAGAAATCTACTCTATGTATCATGGGTTGGAGAGATAGTTCATGAGTTGGGATTGTCCACTTTGGGAAGAAACCACTTCATTTCATGTATCTCATCTATAGAGTAAATCTTTAGAGATCATATGGTTGCCACTTGGAGCTTCATTGATGAGGGAAGGTATCTAAATTTTCAATTGGAGGCCATTCTAGACATTCTAGAGAGGCAGCTTTGGAGCTGGACATGTATGACATAGTGTGATAGATGGGGAGGCCTTCCATATGTGGATGCCATTTGGAGGGAGGATTTTTGCTGTAGCATCCACTTTTTCATTTGCTTGAGGATAAGAAACATTTTAGTAGGGGGGACTGTAATATTCCCAATTTTACACAAGATAATTGGAATATTAGATTTCTTAATTTTCATAATTAATTAAGTAAATAAGAGGGTGGAGGGACCCACAAACCCCAAATATGAATAAAATCCACTTTGGATGTGTGTATGTGGAAATTCTAGAGTAAGATCTACATTATGGAGTAGTGGAGCAACTTCTTAAATGAAGGAAGAGTGGAGATCATGGATCTTAAATGTAAAATCATGAGGATATTGGAGGAGGTAAACTAAGATCATAGTGCATTGAAAGTAAGATCATAAATCACTTATGATGAGATAGTGGAGAAAGTGGTGCATCTACTGCAAACATGATGGGGAGAGTGGGAATTTAATGCAGAACATGATGGAGATCATGGAGAGACAGTCCAGTCTTCATGGAGGCTAGTGGCCACATAGGCGGTGCAGTTATGAGGTGGGCCTAGGCTATGGAAGGCTCATAATCTATATAATGAAGATGAAGGCACAATAGAAGGCATGCTTTGTATTATTTATTATTGATCTATTTAGATCTAGATTTTTTATTTGACATTTCTATGCACGCTTATGCTGTTTAGCTAAGTCTACAATGTTGTTTAACACAGGGTGTTTCCGAGTGGAAATCCCACCCTTACCCACGAGGGAATTTGAGTGCCTACTCTGGGAAGGTTATTATGAGCTTTCATTCATCATCAGGCATTGGTGCCACATTTTTCCTACTTTTTGCAGCCCATACATGTTCAAAAATAATGCATTTCTGCATCAGGGTTTGAGAGGAGGAGGTTGTCCTTCAGTATTTTAGCTAAGGAACCAGTGGAGGGTTCATCCTTTCACTTTGTGCTTCAATATCAGCCTTCCAGCACTTCAAATCTGTATCAGGCATCAGGAAAAACATATCACACCTCCATGCAGCAATAGTCCCCTCAAGGATTGCGCAGTCCATTCCTGTAGATCCAAAGGAGGTGGGAAGTTTCTAGTACTTCAGTTGGAAATACTGTGAGGGATCTTCCCCTCACTTTGTATGTACTATTTCCATCCTTCTTGATTTGAAGAGACATATTTTGTAGCAGGCATCAACCTCTCCCTCCCATACAACGCAGTTTTTTCAATTGGTGAGTAATCAACAACAACATTCAATGGAGGAGGAAGAAGAAGCTAGATCTCAAGCTTCTAGCTTGGAGATTTGAAGGAGGGATCAACCCTCAAAGCATAGATCTGATATATAACACATTGCAGCCATATTATATCAATTTATGCTTTAGATCTACATAACCCAGTAGTCAAGGGATCAAACCCTAGGAGGGTGAATTTCTGATCTTCTTAGATCTGGATTTCCTTTCTAGGTTATTTGGGTTTCCATCATAGTGCCTGGATCTGCAATCTTGGCATCATCAGAGCTCCATAGAACCATATATTTGCATTTCCCTTTTAGCCAATAGTTGTAAGATCATCATCAACTGAAGGAAAACACAATATTCAACTTCCAACAACTCCAGTTATGCAATCCTGCTTTGGCATGTTTTCAAGGTCATTCTAGGCCACTTTCTTTGGCTAGAGTGCTTCTATTTTATGCACTGTTGTACTTATTCATCTCCACATAATAAAATGGCTCACCTATTCTGAATATTTCTGTGTTGTTCATAATCTTATGTGCATATATTATGTTGTTTCAAATACTGTTTTTGTGTATTACTGCAGTCTCCCTTTTGGGATATTACAAGTAGAAACAAACTTGTCGATAAATTGGAAAATGAAGACAATATATATACCAATCTCCCCCTAGAGACACAATGGAATGAAAATATTGATCAACCATTCAGATCATAATGCAGTGGAGGGTGACCTCCCCATGGTGGGTGATAATGATAAGCAATAATAGAGATTTGATGGGATGTGATGGTAAAATGCGATGAAGCTTTAGCTAGCCAATCACTTGGTATAGGTATTCATTTCCCTTCAGTATGCACCAAGAACTTCAACACAACATATTGTTCAATTTTCTGTCATTTGATATGGTATTTATCTCCACTAGAAAACATGATTTTGTTGAGAAGGTGCTCATCTAAACTATTTTCATGGCATGGATTGAAACTATAGGGCAAGGACACAAAAATATTGAGAAGAATTTGGTAAGATATAGCCTACACACTTGGATGATTCATGTCATTTATATATTAAGTAGATGATTATTGAATATTGATAGTTTCTTAGTAATATGTAGTGTCATTTTGTTCTTTTTGAGCTTAAATTCATGGGTGAAATACACATCTAAGAAGGATTTTCTCTATATTGATACCATTGACAACAAAGAAGAAGAAATAAAAATCAAGGAATGAGTTCTCTAGCCTTCTCCAGGAAATCAAATGCAGTTCTCCAAGTGGTCAATTCAAGTTCATTTTATGGGTAGCAGACAAAAAGGCCATGGTTTCAATTTCAAAAGTAATTTAACTATGTTGTCTAAAACTAGGTAGTTCCCTTCATTTTATCTCAACCCTTCATGCTTTTCTTCATCTAATTATCTTTTTCTTTACTATTAATTTTAGGATTTCTATAAGCTAAAGTGGTTCTTTGTGTCTATGTTCAATTGACTCATTCATCTTTCTATGTTTGGTTTGTGATTTCCTTTAGTTTTTCTTGGTCAATGTGTCTCTCTTTTACTTACTATAATTTTTTCCTTGGAGTCTCTTCTTGCATTATCCTCTAATGAGAATTACACATGTACTCTTTTCACTATGTTATCAACACCTTATATACTCTCAGATACATTTGGTTTATCATTCCTTGGGTGTTCATTGCTTTATCATTTGTTCCTTTTCACTTCCCTTACCTCTTGTTAGTCCATTAGTCACAATGGTTCACCCTAGTCATAGATGGAATAAAGTTTGTATCCCCCTTCCAATTTTAGGGCTAATATTGCGACAAAATGATCTACTGCTATTTATATCTGGTCCACCCCTCCTTTCATAAGCAAGGGAATTAACTAAGCAAGGGTATTGAATAAGAAAGGGAATTCAAGAAGCAGAGTGAGAGGCCATAATTAAATAACTCTTCATCACTAACATATAATTCAAATAAGAGGCAGGGAGTTGGGTACTAGATATTGAAAATACCAAAACCATATAGACGAGGTATATGAAAAAAATGGATATCTATTGGAAGTTGAAAAATGAAATGGGGAAATTCTTAGTAGAATGTTTAGAAAAATAACAATAATTTATCCAATACATTTAGAGGTTGGAAGCTCAAATAGGTAATATTGAAAAACTTATGGAAAAAATAATAGTTCCCCTCCTCTTTGATGTCCACAGAGAAGGAAACAAACTAGATGACAAGGTAGAAAATTTTGGTCTCAACATAATAGCTCATCCCCTTGACTTAGATCAAAGTGAGGACATTGTAGAGTGCATTCAAATTCACTGTAAAGATATGAATACAAAGGATCTTATCCCCCAAGAAGAGTTCCCTGGAGTGAGCGCTCCCTTCCCCCCCAGCCTTGATATGAAGCAAGCTCACATGAAAGGGGGTTGCAGTTCCGAATATACATGACGCATTGCATGCACTCCCATCACCTCATCGATTATGGCACAAATTAAACACAAGGTGAAATGTATTGTGAATATTACAGGTGGAAAAGGGAGGTGTGTGAGGACTCAATAATATAATTTTATTTGATTGGTAGAGTTGAAGAAAAAATGGAAAGTATAGATCGCAAGTTGAAAATTTTAGCCGTGGGATGAACCAACATCTCCTTCTCCTTAAACAAGAGTGTTGTAGGGACCTTCCCTATGACGGATTTTTTTTTTTTAATTACAATTCAGAGTAGAAATCAAGCTCCCACACTACTTAAAATTTACATCACTACTAAAAACACATGAATTGAGATGCATAAGTCAATATTCATAAATTTCAATTCAACCACCATGACATTAACATTTACAATATAGTCATTATCAATATATAAATAATCGTATAATAGGAATTGTGAATACAAAATGTACCACTCACGAGGTAGTGGATTGTCATTTATCTGCCTTTTTGTTGCTTGTGCTCCCTTGTTGTCATCTGTGTCCATGTGTAAGGATATACATCTTGACCAAACATTGGTGACTTCCCAACATATTCCTTGGATACGCTTCTTCCCCATGGACTCGCGAGCTAGAATGGGGTTGTACATTAGAGGAATAAAGTTAGCTGACGAAGAAGAGCACTCTTGGCTCAAGAGTCCCCTCTCTAATGTAATCCACCTCACCAAACACTATAGTTTTGTAGTCACTCACAATAGAATTATCTCATCCATCCAACAATAGGGAAAAAATTCCCTTCTCCTGTAACTTGCCCCTTCTTTTATAGGAGGCTTCATTGATAACACTTGGCACTACATGCATAATTAATTATTTATATTAATCCAGAAGTTTTATTATTCACCCACCCATGTGTCACCCTCTCACCAAGGCTCTCCAAAATTATTTACTTAAATTGTGATTCAAAAAAAAATATTTTTCCTCACACAAACTTGACTCCCTATTTCTTATCTTAGTTGTCTCTTGATCCCCCTTTTCTTCTCCTTAATTTATTTTCATTACTAAAGTAAACTCAAAAGTCTCAGATTTGGTCCCCCAACTACCTCTTAACTTAATTCAAAGTGACTCGTAGATGGAGATCATTGTGTTGCCTCTTGCCACATGGAGGTTCTCTAAATTTTCTCTAATTTAATTTATTAATCTTTATTTTCATTCACCACCCTCTTTTCTTAATGAGGTTAAAATACTTTAGTATTAATATTTCTAATTAACTCTATGTCCCTCCCCTCCCTCCCCCCACCCTTTTCCTATTAAAACACTTATGCACATTATCTACCTAAGATTTTCCAAATGTGGGAAGGGTAGAGTTCTCAAGTGGTCCAATATTTTTATTTATTCCTATTATCCCTTTACCCAAAATTTTATTCTTTATTGGATAACTTGGTTTTAAAATTTCATTTACAACATTATGTGAATTAGTATGACTATCATATCTTAATTATATTTAATTAGTTTCTTGATGATGCCAAGAGTGCCAAGTTGGTCGTTCCCTTCAAGAAATTTCGTTCAAAGCTTCAAGGGTACCACACCAATCAGTTTCTTCTTGATGCCAAGGGTGCTAAGTCATTCGTTCTCGTCGCGAAATACCCTTAAAGTTCCAAGAGTACCACACCACTTTCCCTTCAAGCATCTAGTGACTATGAGGAGAAAAACTAGGTGCGACTATGGATATCACTATCCTCTCCTATGTCACCCTCTATAGTGATACTAATGGTGTTTGGGATCAAAGGATCCACCTTAATGCACACCCCCTATTAAAATCTTAACGAGAAACCAAATCTAGGGCATGCCCCCACGATATCGTGATCTTCAAGGCAAAGATATCCCAACCCTTCCATCCCAAGTCATGGTAGTAGCTAGCAGGTTGAATCAGGAAGGCAGGAGTGCTAGCGAGTGGAATCAGAGACACCATCCAAAGCCTACCATATAATTCCATAAATATGTACAGTCATGTCACCCATGTGTGAGCCATTCGGCCAATAAACTAACTCATGCCTTCAACTGCTAACATCTCATTAGAATTCATTCATAATTTTAAATTTATCTTCTTTTTTTTATTTTTTTTTTTAAGACGATAGTATGTAATTCAAACCATGATCCACATGGCTCTAAAAAGGCTCAAAAATCAAATTCTTCATATTTCAAAAATAATAATACTAGAGCATAGATCTTTTCTTCCTAATTCTAGCAGTGCAAACGACGCCTCAATTTGAATTTGTATTCAAAAGTTATGCTTAGTCAAAGTTCCAGTCAAACTGGGAAAAATTCAAAGTCAAAGTCAACATTCCGCCATGTGGCAGGCCATACAGATGACACGTGGAAGAAAAGTCATTATTTCTAGTGGTTCCCATAGAGCTAATGTGGCAACCCAGTTAGCAAACCAGGTGGACCCACAAGCACGTGATGTGGTAGCACCACAAGTCGACACATGACAAGTAGGTGACATAGGTGGCATAAGATGTGGACCAATGAGGACCTGCCACATGGCCCAATCACATGGTACCACATGGAACCTCAAATTAGGCCCAAGTGGCCTTGGGATGGTGCAACCTCAATTTTTGTCTTATTCTCATGGTTTGGGGAGTTGTTATAATAAGGAAATACTTTTACCATATATTATGTTTTTGAAAAATACATTAAAACCAAAATTGGGCTTTAAAACCATATAAAAGAAAAATTGGGAGTCCATGGATTTTGAACCCAAAAACTCCCCAACAACAACTTAATATGACTATGCTAACCATTGTGCCAACCACACAATTTTTCTTATTCACCCTCACACTTTTTTATAAAATGTCATTCAAATGGTTCAAAGGGAAACATGGAGAATACATGAGAGATGAGAGTGCAGGCTGACTAATGAAGACATGAATCTCAAGAAGATTCTAGGAATATTTTCAGAGCGTATGTTAGGGAATATTCTATATGAGGAATCTTTGAATAATATTTAGGATTCCCTGGGGGGAAATTTCGACAGTGTCAAAAACATGTCAAGTTTATACTGATTTGAATCGTTTTTTTCCAGGAATCTGATGGTGTGGTCCATTTATTCATCTGAGTAGCATATTTTTCAGGTTTTCCCCAGACTTGGAGGTATAAGGTTCATTATTTCCATGTGTTAATTTGATTTTTGCTGAGATGATGATTTGAATTTGAGATCCATGTATGTCACTTTGTGAGAGGATCATTGTATGCCACTTTATGTGAGAGATTGTTCCTTGTTATGTTGGAGGATAAATTTATGAGTGAGAGTTCTTATAGGAGAACATCTCATGGAGAGACATGCCACTCTAGATAAGGGGGTAAATCCTTGTATTTACAAAGATTACATTATGTGCTCATCATATTCTTACAACAACTAATGAAGAGACCTCCCCACTCTTGACACCAAACCTGGAGATGCAACCCATAGTGGGTGAACTCCATTATCAACTTCTATGTGTTATTTGATTTGGTGGTTTAATTTATGTTTCCTCTTATTTAAAGTATGTTTATGTGGTTTTACATACTCTTTCACATGCAATTATGCTAACATCACACAAGTAAAATATATTGGTTAAGTCCGGTAGTTGAGAGAATCTAGATAAAATCAAACCAAAGGTTATCGACTCATCACATGCAAGTGCATCTGGGTAGTTTCTTGCCACACTCAATGACCATCAATAATACTTGATTCATAATATTAGTCATCAATATATTTTTGTATGCTAAATCATAATCATGAAATAATCATCAACCTCTTCATAATTGTGAACAAGAACTAATGTTAACAGACACAAATGAATCCATCATATGATTAGGCCTACTCAAAATACATGCCCATCAAAATTATTATCATCATAACATCAAACTAGAAAAAAATCATTTTCACATCCACTCATAGTAAGATTAAAATATTTGGATGCCTAACCTAGTAAAAAAACGTCCATCACAATTATTATCACCATAACATCAAACTGGAAAAACAATTACTATCACATCCACATATAGTAAGACTTAAATATCTATATCCTCCACTTGATGTCCTCAAATAATAGTGTATCAACGATAATGTAATATTAGGGTAAGTCAACTATAGTGGGCACTACATACACCCCCTTTGAACAGTGGACTTCATCTCGAAGTCCTCAGAACAGAAAAGGAAAAATGGTGATGCATCTTCTCAACATCCTCCCAAGTGGCGGAACTAAGAATATATCTATCCCACTTAGACTACGATATCTTATGGGATTGTAATAACCTTGTTGGATGTATGTGCTCAACTCTTACTCCTTGACAATCCAAACATCTTGCTACCCAATTTACAAAGTCCTTCTATTTTTCTTATTTTCTCTTTTATAGAGACTTCTGGAGAGATAATTAAAGGTATCAACTCATTATTTGCTTTGGAAATTATTGTTTGAGACTCACTTAATAAAATTTTACTAAACAAATGATTACGTACCCCATTTTTTATAAATTTATTTAACATATAATTACCTATTTTTTATTATTATTAGCAGAATTTACATGAAATTTCCTTAGTTCACTCTACAAGTATTAACTACTTTTTCCAGGAAATTAAATTTTGATCACTCAATGAATATTACATAAACATATTTATCATTACATATTGGATGAATTCTTGGCCTTCAAAAATAGAATATTTTTTCATTTGCAAGTGCATTCACACAACAAATTATATCCAATCCTTTCTCCTCAAGATTTGAGTTGACTCATTGATTTATTTCATATCACCACTCTCCCCAATTTTTTTGGGTCCTTTGGGTCTTACAAAATATCAATAAAGAAAAATGTGGAAGCATATGTCTCCTAACCTTTTTCTCCAAGTCTTATTTTTCATCCTATTTGAAGATAACCTTTTTTATTTTTCTTTTATCAATGAATTTCTTGGCATGAGAAAATGTTATTGTGAGTGACTATGAAACTATAATAATTTTGGTGAGGTGGAGTACATTAGAGAGGGGAATATTGAGCCAATAATGCTCTTCTCCATCAACTAACTGTCTTCCTCTATTTTACAGCCCCAGTGTAGCTCGGGGTTCTATGAGGAGGAAGAGTATTTGATTAGGATGGGAGGTCAACTTGTGGGTCACCAACGTTCGATTAATATGCATTATAATTACACGTGGACACATACAACAACAAGGGAGCATATTGAGAAACAAGGCTGAGAAACAACATTCCATTCCCTGGTGAACAATACATTGTGTATTCATAATTTGTGTTATATAATTATTGATGTATTTATAATGATCAAATTATAAATGTGAATGTCATGATGGTTGAATTGCAATTTATTAATATTGACGTATGCATCTCAATTCATGTGTTTTTAGTAGTGATGTATTTTAAGTACACTACTTAAAATTTATACCACTACTAAAAACACATGAATTGAGATGTATACATTAATATTCATAAATTTAAATTCAACTAACATGACATTCACATTTACAATTTGGCCATTATAAATACATCAATAATCATATAACAAAATTTATGAATACACAATCAACCATTTACCAGGGAGTGTATTGTTGTTTCTTGACCTTATTTTTGCTTGCACTCCCTTGTTGTCATCCATGTCCACATGCAAGGATAATTCATCTTGATTGAAGGTTGGTGACCCACCGGTTGTACTCCCAACCTATTCCTTGGGTAATATTCTTTCCTGCAAACCCCCGAGCTGTAATGGGGCTATATAATAGAGGAATACAATTAGCCAATGGAGAAGAGAATTCTTGGCTTAAGATTCCCATCTCTAATGCATTCCACCTCATCGAACTCACTATAATTTCATAGTCACTCATAATAACATTATCTCATCCATCCAACAATAGTGAGAAATGTCTCTTCTCCCATAGCTTGCCCCTTCTTTTATAGGAGGCTTCATAGGTGACACTTGCAACTTCACTCATAATTAATTATGTTTATTAATTCAAAAGTTTGATTATTCACCCACCTATATGTCACCCTCTCACCAAGGCTCTCCAAAATTGATTACCTAAATTTTAATTCAAAAATAATATTTTTCCTCGCCTCCAACATGACTCCCTATTTCTTCTCCTAGTTGTCTCTTGATCCCCTTTTTCTTCTCCTTAATTTGTGTTCATTACTGAAATCAACTCACAAGTCTTAGATTTGGTCCCCAAACTACCTCCTAGTTTAACTCAAAGTGAATATTAGATGGAGATTCTTGTGTTGGCTCTTTCCACATAGATGTTCTCTAAATTTTCTCTAATTTAATTTATTAATCTTTATTTTCATTCACCACCCTCTTTTCCTGACGAGGTTAAACTATTTTAGTGTTAATATTTCTAATTAAATCTATGTCCCTCCCCCTCCCCCTATGCCTATTAAAACACTTATGTAGATTACCTACCTAATATTTTCGAAATGTGGGAATGATAGAGTTCTCAAGTGGTCCAATCTTTTTATTTCTCCCTATTCTCCCTTTACCCCAAGTTTTATTCTTCATTAGATAACTTGGTTTTAAAATTTCATTTACCACATCATGTGAATTAGTAGGATTATCATATCTCAATTATATTCTACTAGTTTCTTCATGATGCCCAGTGTGCTAAGTCAGTCGTTCCATTCAAGGATTTATGTTTGAAGTTCCAAAGGTGCCACACCAATCAGTTTCTTCTTGATGCCAAGATTGCTAAGTCATTCGCGCCGTTTAAGAACTTACCTTAATTTAGTTCCAAGGGTTCTATGTCACTTTCCCTTCAATCGTCCAGTGACTACGAGGGGAAAAACTAGGTGTGACTACAGAAATCACTATCCTCTCCTTTGTGACCCTGTATAGTGGGACTAATGGCATTTGGAATGAAGGGATCCACCTTGATGGGAGCCCCCCAGTAAAATATTCATCAGGGACCCAATCAGGGGCTTGCACCCATGGAATCATGATCTTCATGGTGAAGGTATCTCAACCTTTCCATCCTAAGTCACAATGAGAGAGATAGCATGTGGAATGAGGGACATTGTCCCACCCCTACCATACAATTACATCTATCTGTACAACCCCATCACCCATGTGTGATTAATTTAGCCAAGAAGCTAACCTATGGCTGTAGCCACTAGCATGTCATTAAAATCCACAACATAATTTTAAATTAAACTTTTATATTTTGTTGAGACAATAATAAATATAATTCAAACAAAACTAGAGGTTTCCAACTCATCACATGCAAGTGCATTTGGGTAGTCTCTTGTCACACTCAATGATCACTAGTGAAACTTGATTCATAATATTGGTCACCAATATAATTTTTTATGCTAAACCATAATCATGACATAATCATCAATATATGCATAAAGGTAAGTAAGAAATAATGTTAATAGACACAAATTAATCCATCATATGATTAGATATAGTAAAAGAAAATGTGCATCACAATTATTATCATCATAACATCAAACTGGAAAAACAATTATTATCACATCCACTCATAGTAAGTGTCAAATATCTAGATCCTTGACCTAGTAAAAAAACACATCCATCACAATATTATCATCATAACATCAAACTAGAATTTTTTTTAATCGCATCCACTCATGGTAAGAGTCAAATATCTGTATCCTCAACTTGAGTCCTTAAACAAAAGTGTATCAAGGATAATGTCATATTAGGGTAAGTAAACTATGGGCACTACATGTGTGACCAGACAACATGGATTCTTGGAAATGTTTCCCAATAGATGTTATGACACCAGTCTATTTCTTGTAGTACTAGTAGTATTTTTTGTCTTCTCATGTTGGTGTATGTAATGGTATGGCATAACCAAATTGTTTCTATAAGTTTCTGTTTACACGATGTTGTAGTTATACAAGGACTTAGCAACCTCATGACTCTGAACTTATGTTACTGGTTTGCTTTCCCTTCAAGGAGACCACTAACATAAAATTTTAGGTCTATGTAGTCACTCATTTGATGTAATGTAATGTACCTAAGGCTTAAAAAAAAACAAATTAAAGAACTAAAATAAATTATTTTTAATTTCTTATCAAAGAAAGTTACCTAGGGTTTATATTCACATAATTTAACAAAAAAAACTTATGAAGAAAAAAACATGGAAGGATAGTGGGTTTCCCTTTCAATCTATACAGACTAAACCAATAAATTTCATCATCATATTTACATTTCCTTGAAGAAATTTTTTGGTATCTAGAGAGAACATTTGTGTTGTAGAGCCCAAGGTCATTTGTATGAACTTCACAACAAAAAATTCTAAATCTACTAGAAAAAGAATTGGGATTTGTACTTCCATATGAATGGGTATCAAAATTGGATAGGTTATTCTGTAAAATATATCTTATGTGCTCAAGTCAACTCATTACATACATTACTATAATTGAGAGCATAAACCAAGTAAGAAGTAATATAGAACCTTTTGGTTTGATAACAGTTCCCTAATTGATAAGAGATTTCATTGGAGACAATATGGTCCCAATTAAGTATGGCCCGTTCATGCATAGAGTAATGCAGAACATAAAGAACATAAATTGTTATGTACGCCATTATTTATTTTACAAAAAATCATGAAAATAAATATGCAAGTTATTGGAATTGGTTTTCTCATGAACTTACCTCAGTTTCAACAATATTCTTTTAACTACTAGACGACTAGGCAAGGCATTTATTCAAAATATTGATTACTCTACCTTGTGTATCTAGAAAGGAATTTACTTCTTGCATCTTCAGAGTTTTATTTAAAGTGGGTAGTTGCAATGTCGTTTTATACGTTAATTTTGTAGGTGTTTCAAGAGGTTTTATTTTAGCACCTCTGGTTTAAAAAATAAACAAATTAATCAGGTGGGAAAGTTTGGGCCTTGGTTATACAACAGGAGCCTCTAATAATGGACCACACATCTATGGAATAATTTATCAAACAAGCGCAACGGTGTAAGGAAATAAATTGGCAAAGTAATGGTGCTTCGATTAAAATTCAAGTAGGTTTCAGGGCATATCATCGTCCATCTCTGCCCAAATGGCTCCCAAAGACACTTTGACGGGGAACCTGCATAGTAAATAAACCAGTGATACCCCCCGTAGTTGAATATTCAAATGATCGAGATCCATTGATCAACGTCCCAAATTGATTCCGTGGGGTCGCGGATTGATCTTTCCCCCCCAATCTTTCACCCGTCGGAGGAAGGTGGGGACCGCCCTCCATGTCATAATTCCTCCAATGTTTTCGACAAGCAAGTGATGAAGACAAACTAGTAATTACTTTCCCCTACTCCCATCCACCTGTCACATGTCACCTCCCAATCATCTTCTACCATGTGTCCCCTATGACGTCAAACAACCGTTGTCCCCTCTACCTATAAAAACCCTTCCCGGTTCAGCCATTTGAATTTAAAATTAGTTTCCTATTGCAAATTCCTCCTGTCATTCGAATGCTCTGCAATGTCGTTCATTCACCAAGCTAATCTAGAGCTCCTACCAACATCGTTTTCATCCATCACCTGGTAAATCAGGTAACCTATTGGTCTCCCCACTTGTAACTTGTTTATATATATGATAAAGATAAAGAAAGAAACTCCCAATACCCCCAAATCCCAGGATTTCAAACCATCCTCCAATGTTTAACAACTAATGGAAACAAAGGCACAAATTTCAGACCCCCCTATCCTTACCACTTGTCAAACCTCTGGTTCGACATGTATGGCCACCATGTGAGAGGAGAGGGCTCGTTTCGAGTAATCGATTCATGGTTATAATATCAAATTTCACCCTCTATGTATTATTTCCCTCAGTTCATTTCTTAGCTAACCGCTTCATATGTGTAGGAGAAAAACTACCGTGTATCTTCTATAAGAGATAAGATACTAGAGGTAACCCCATAACTGATCCAGAAGGCTCTGATATGCCCAGTCTCCCCTGAGCCTAAATTTTTTGCAGAAACCACTCTAATTTATAGTTAAGAGTACCCTCTCAGCTAGAGAGCAATAGTATTTTCTACAAATGGTCTTGGCCCCTGGCTTGCATTCTCTGTCCATTGATGATAATTTCCCAATATCTATCTTTACAGAGTCTGTGTAGCTCACTATCTCCCTATTCGATCATCTATTTGGGGAAGATAATGCCAATGTGGCCTATTAGTGTCAATATGTTCAATGATCAAACATGCTCTTTCAGTTTATTTGCTAGTAGTCCTAGATAAAAAAAATTGTCTATTCAAACAAGTTTTCAAATAAATTTTTGTCACTGCATATGGTCTAGGTAAGTAATGTTTCTCCCCTCATTTCATCCATGGCCATCATTATCTCAGAGGTCATGTCACTCATTGTCATTTAGAGTCTTAGGTCAGTCACTCCATCTCCATCTAGTTTTGTTGTCTAGGTGTCCTTGTTTTTCCACTGAAAAGTCCAAAAATGTCACCAAAAAGGGTGAAGAAGGCTTCATTTTCATCATATCGGTCTTTTAAAAGGATTTTGCATAGTTAGGGGAATAAAGTAAGACACTTTTTCTTATTTCAAAACTTTTTTCATTGTCAAATTTTTCCAAAAATGCAAAATTGTCCTCAAAGTCTTTTGTTTCACTAAAAGACAAAAAATCATTTCAAGATGTTATAAAGATGAAAAAGAAGGCCTTTTAAACTCATTTTTTCTTTTCATTATTGGTGGAGCTCCTCTCTTACCTTCAACATTGCTCCATAATTGTCAAGGGTTTGAATAAAATCATGAAAATTGCTCCAAAAATACTTTTGCTACGTATCTGGAAATTCTGTTACGCATCGAGGAAAGTTTGTTATGCATCTAAAGGAGTCCGTTAAGCATCCAGGAGAGTTTGTTCCACATCTGGAAAGAGTCTGTTACACATATTTAAAGTATGTTACGCATCTGGACGGTCTGTTACGCATTTGGAGAGTGCTACATTTTTGGTATTTTGTTCCTAAATCACTCATCCAAGCTCCAAGATCATTTCCATCAGTTTTTAAAGCTTATTCAACAATAATTTACACCTCATATCCTCCTTAAGTCAATTTATGAAGCACAATATTCATTTTCTTGCTTACCTCCTTTCCTATTACATTTCCACTTTTTCCTATCATTGAGAGATTTCAATGGACTAAAACCTAACCCTACCATCTAATACCCTCATACACCTTCCCCTGACCATATTATATCATTCTCTACCATTCAAAACCTCCCTACACGTCATTCCCATCAAACCCTATTTTCCTACTATTTTTCTATTGCAAAATTAGGAAATATCTATATTTTCCTAATTTGATCACCTTATTTAAATCCATTTCACCAAATTTCACCTATATTTTGAAGCCAACATAAAACCCTACCTCTTAAATTTTTTTGGGAATTTTTCTTGGCTTCACTACCCATCATCTCACCTTCCAAACCTACCCTATCCCTATCCTCTATTTTTCCAAATACACCTCCCCTACCCACTAAATCTAAACACCTAGAGTTTCATCCTTTTGACAGACATTATGGAAAGTGATAAGAAAATCCACAAAGGAGGGCGCCGCATCAGATTTGAGCCCTCCACCTTGCAATAAGTCAATGCCTCACCTTTTTCCAAGAGATGTTTTGAGAAGACTAGATGCTTGAGATTCTATGAGAAAATCATGGAAGAAGGTTTTCATCTCCAATTGAAAAGCTTATTTTCCACAAGTTTCAGTATGGGAAAGGCCATTATTGTAGGCATAGATTTCAACTTATCAGAAGATGTGAATTCTTCAGCAACAAGTATACCTATTCATGGACAAAATAAGTTTAAGGACATGGACATAGACCTTGAAGATTACAAATTGTTCCTAAAACCTCATGCTAGAGAGAACTTGAGTACATTTTCCCTTTCAGGCACCTCCTTGAGAGATATTCTCCTTTGATGAGGTTAATTATGAAATATTTCACATGTGAAGGGAGATTCTCTAGGTTGTATAGGTACCATATCGGATTATTGATGCACTTTACCTCTGCTAAACCACTTGACTTGCCACATTACTTGTTCAAAATTTTGCTTAGAATGCTTGAGAAGGTTCAGAGCAGAAAAAAAGATCATCACCCAAGTATTTTCCACCATGGTCTAGTCAAACTCATTTTTTTGCATCATCTCTCAGCCATCAACATGACTTGGGAAACCTTCATGGAGAAAGTAGCAACAACGCCCACCACTAGTCCTCCTGTTATGCCTAGCACACCATCCCCATTAGTATCAGCAAAACCAATGGAAGTTGGCTCTTCCAGCATGAAAACTAATATTTCAAAGGCTCCTAGGGTTGTTAAGGTCACTCACACCTATGAGAAGGGAAAGAGGTAGGTCTTTGCTCCCAAATCCATCAAAAGTGTATGTACACTTGACACTATTGCTAAGCAAAGAGAAATAGATGAGCTATCACTCATGTATCAGATTGAATCACCATTGCACCAACATGATGAACAAGTGCACCTAGATGTTGACATGGTAGGAAAAGTTGAGGATAAATCATTTGAGGAGATCATAAAGGAAAAGAATGAGGAAATAGTAGAGTTGAGGGAGATTTTCTGCATTCCAAATTCTCAGATTACATTCCTACAATAAGAGAATTTTTAGCTAAAGGTAAAATTTCTCCTCCAAGACAAACCTAAGGTACATGTTGATGCAGATAAAGGAAAGGGAAAAGAGATTGCAGATGATGATGAGCTGGAGGATGTAGAGGTTGAAACAAAAATAAGAAAACCAAGGACAATGGGCCTCAAAAATGCGCTTCATAAAGAAAGAGAATCAACAGCTCCTAAAGCAGGTTAGCAGACCTTTGATGAGCTAATTCTTGATGAGATCAATTAAGATAGTGATTATTGGCTTGATAGAGTCAATGGGCACCTTGAGAAGCTATTGAAGAAATCAAATAATAACAATAATGTCCAGTGGCATATGGCCAATCATTATTGCGCCAAGAACAAAATTTCACAAATCAGGCTTAAACAGGTGAAAAAAAAGCTGAAAGAGGATCAAATGAAGCTTAAGGAGAAAGAGAAATTAGACCTCCATGGTAAGGTATCTATGGTTGTTTAGCCCATCCTCCATAGGTCTTATAAAAGAAAATTTGGACAATTTTGAGAACCTTTTTCATTTTGGATGATATTTTCACTAAATTTGAAATTCAGCCTTCACAGATGCGTAGCGCCAAGGTGTTACGATTTTTACTATGACACCTAAATGATGAATGGATTACATGGTTGGATGAATTTTGATGATTAAATCGCAGATCAGGAACCCTTTTTGCATGAACAAATCTAGTTTGGAATAAAAATTAAAAAAACCACTAGTTTTATATGCTTTTGCTAGTATTTTTTGACTAGGCACTACGGATCTAGAGTAAGCTTGGGAGAATAAAATTTTGGAGGCCTTCCCATGGGTCATTTTTCAAAATTAAAGATGTTCTGGAAACTAGAAACACATGGATACTTGACCTATCTTCCAGATTTGGATTTGGAGTCCTAAACATCCCTCAAAATCATCTGCCAAAACATGTAATGCATCTATAAAAAGGTGTTACACATTTGCATAGGATTCCTCAAGACACTTTCCAAGCCCAAAAAAAGCCATATTTGCGAGGTTTGGCTATCCTTTGAACTAGAATTTGAGTAATTGATTTGGTTTTTTCCTCTTATCATGAGGAAACTTGTAATTTCATGTGGGGGACACACACTCCTAGTCTTTAGCTGAATTTGAGGGAATGGTTTCTAATCTCGCTAGATTATAGGAAGTGGCTCATCTCATGTATTTATGATGAATTTTGGATGGGATTTCGACCCTATGAGGTGTCATTCTTCATATTTTTTTATAAGTAGACCCACTTTAGTATTTTCTTGGGTTGGATATTTTTTATTTTTGTAGTGGAGCTATTATACAAGCCTTTTGGAATGAAATCAAAGACAATGTTGTAGAATTTGTGTTGAGAATCCTGTGGTATGCATTGGAACATTTGTTCATTCTCTATATGTTTATCTTATCATGTCGAATGATATGTCTTCCTCTTTCATATACATGTTTCTGTGTGTTTATATTTTTATTTTATAAGAAGAAATCATGCCTTTCCATGCTGTCTTAACAAGATTTACATTATGTGTCTATGTTCTTCTAAATGAATGAATTCACCGTGGTGCTCATTTATATTTTCTATCATTTCATCCTATACACAATGAAAAACTAAATGTGCTTTCAAGATACCTACCTAGCCTCATCCATATTTTGTGGAAATTGATCTTGAAATCATACCTCAAACCCTAGACCTAGTGTAACAACAAAACTTGTAGGTTTGTTGACTTTAATAGCAAAAATGGCTTTAGTTATAAAAATACACAAGAGGTATTTATAATAATATTTTATTAATAAAATATGATAAGATGATTGAAAGTTACAATGAGGTCTTGCTTATATACCTATGCAGGTGACCTTTCATGACTAGGCATGTCTTTTAGACATGCCTTTTCAATTAACTAATGACTACTTAACCTAATCCCTATTTGATTTAATTAGTGATCATATTTATTCTATTTATCTTATTTTATACAAATTTTATTTGTTACATTGCCTCTTCCTTCAAAAGCTTTGTCCTCAAAGCTATATTTATGACAATTTTCTTCACTTCAGATTATCTGCGAGGCATGTCATTCATCAATGGTACCTTCCTTGTAGAATTCTCTCTAATGTTGTCTTTAAAACTAGTTTTTTTTTTAATTAACTTATATTAAATTAATTAATTAAATTAATATTTTTTTAATATATCTATATCTATATATATATATATATATAATTTTTTTAAATTTAAAACATAACTTAGTTCCACGGCCCATTTCTTGGCTAACCGGCACCGCCATTGCATCCATGAACCATGAGCCACGGCTTACGTTGCTTGGCTACCCGGCAATCACACTGCTTGGCTAACTGGCAAATGCCTCTCCACCATGACATTTGATATAGTGTTATTTTTAATTCAACACCACGTAATGACTCCACAGGTGTAACGTTACATAGCCGTCCTGATTTTCTTTTGGCAACGGATGGTGAGGAGGATCGGACAGAGCTGTCGGCTTGTTGGGATAGCAGGATACGAGGGTAAGTGGATGAACACAACGTGCATGAAGGTTAGAAGGAAATGGTACACCGATCCACCGTTTTGTAAAACTGCTAACCCGATCCACGAAATTTATTGGTCCGATCTGGCAGCGTATTTGTATCCATGATTACACCGTTTAACACATCGTTTAGTAACCCCTTCCAAATGCTGCTTCTGTTACTATTTTGAAACTCCTTGACCATGTCATGATGATGCGTTATAGTTGAAGATCCATCCATGCGAAGATACATATATTTCTGATAATTCATATAATCCTCACGAATATCAAGCATTTAGTCATTTGTGCAAACAAGAGAACCCGATGTTTTTGAGAAAAAAAACACTTCAGCAAAGTATCTAGTCTCTGAAGTTTTCCAGAATCTGCTAGCAGTTTTGCAAAATCAACATGTTTCAAAGGGGGTGATTATCCAAATATCCTATAAGTAACATCCAGAATCGGCTTTTCATTATAAAATTCTGAATCTAATTCTTGAATTAGATGCTGAGGATTCTGTGGTATGGCCGGACCATTGAACTGAGAGGTGCGGGAAAATCCTATAAATAGCCTTTTAATCCATGGATGTTGAAGTTCTTCTATTCTATGATATGAAAAACCCCTATTTGGACATACAACATCAACTGGCGGAGCAAGAACTGGTGGAATGAAAGAATAAATAGCTTTTAGCAATGCAACATTATTGAGAAACCAGTCATGATGGAAGATAACCAATTTCTCATATGGTGCATTTTCAGGCCCTGCCGCATGCTTTGTGTTCAATAAACTTAATTTTGAACGCTTTGGAAACATCAACATTCTAGTGACAGCTCCTGAAACACCCCGGAGATGATTGCCCTCGGCATAGGCTACAGTGTCCATGAGAATATTAAAGGTTCCCTCAAACGAACATCTCATCAGGGGTCCTTTCTCTGTGCGATTGATGCCATGGCGGGTGATGGAAATCAGATGGCCCCGGTAGGTCATGGTGTCGCAGAGAATGGCCAGGTGCCTTTAATTCACATAAGAACCATAAAAAGATATGACAGCATGGAGGTCATCCAGCAGGTGCCTATAATTCACATAAATGTATACTACAGTCCAGTATTTCTGGCAATATTTGTAGAAATGCCTAGGCTGATTCACATTGTAATTATTGTAATAGCAGAACTTGGTGCCTGAACTATCACATCGAGGACAACGTAACTGCTTGTCAGTATTTTTGAGCATCTTGTCGTTATTCCCATTTCTCACAGGTTCAATTTTGAAGCACGGAAACTGATTCTTGCTCCTCCTTGGAGCAACTCGGCTAACATGTTGCTTTAGAACCCGCAACGAATCATCGTTAATGTTGCAAGAAATTTTGACTATAACCTCCTCATTTTTCTTACTGTGTGAATTTATATCCTTCTTCTCATTATCAGAATGAGTAGGATAAATAAATTTTTTTGTAAGCAGCAAATTGCAACTTTTTTCTGAATCTCTGGCCAATGTGTTTTCTGTAGCTCTTTTTGGTGATATAGAAAACTCATGACTGAAAGGCTTGCCATCTTTAGAATCAGTAATGTATTCTTCAGCATTTTCCTCATTATCATCAACAATGTCTTCTTCCAAATTATCTTTATCTGAATCTAAATAAGCTTCATCTTTTTCTATTTTTTTACTGTTGCTAGCAATGATATTTCTTGTATAAGAGGCACATTTATGCCCTGCGAAATATTTGTCTCCACATTTCCAACATTTCTCTTCCTTTTTTCCTTCAATATTGGTTGGTTGTTTTCCTTTATTATGCATTGGTGGGGGAATATATTTGCTTGAATTTTCCATGGATGTTCTACTTGATTTTCCCTTGGCATAACTAACTTCCCTCTCATTATTAGGTCGTTCATAACATTCTCCTTGCTTTAGGATTTTCTTTAGCACTTTCTTATCATCAGTAACTTCATTTTCTCTTTTATCACCATTATTAGAATCAACCATTTTCAAATCTTCATAATTATCTTCTTTTTCTTTTTCCATAATTTTATGAAATTTTTCGTCTTCTCTATTATGGATTATTGCAGAATTTTTTTTAAAATGTGCAGAATTTTTTTAAAAAAATGTTGTGAATTATGCACATGAATTCTCTAATTGTTGAAACTTTTCTAGAATTTTATTAATTTTTTCACCTTCTTCACATAACTTTTCTAATTGCTCATGATCTCCATGTACTGACACATAGTGTGGTAAACTATGTCCATAGGCTTGTAAACTACGTTCGTAGGCTTGTAGAATGATGTTGTGTGCCATTGCTTCAACTTGACTTCGAAATCGCTTTAATTCTTTCTCTGATACCACTGTAACAACAAAAATTGTAGGCTTGTTGACTTTAATAGAAAAAATGGCTTTAATTATAAAAATACACAGAGGTATTTATAATAATAATTTATTAATAAAATATGATAAGATGAATGAAAGTTACAATGAGGTCCTGCTTATATACCTATGTAGGTGACCTTTCATGACTAGGCATGTCTTTTAGACATGCCTTTTCAGTTAACTAATGACTACTTAACCTCATCCATGTTTGATTTAATTAGTAATCATATTTATTCTATTTATCTTATTTTATACAAATTTTATTTGTTACACCTAGTCTCCTTACTGACATTCCTATCGAACACACAAACATCGAACAAAAACCCTATTTACTGATTTGACATACCTAGCATAATATTATTAAATATTCAATAATTTAATTGAATGCAAAGTGAAATTGAGAGAGATCCCTCTCTGGTCATGGTTAGGCTAGCTACCTGACCGAAAGCCTAGGTTGCAGTTACCTTCCTTCAATCCCACTTTCAGCCTTGGGAAGTTGGGGGGAGTGATAACATTTTTGGCGTCGTTGCCGAGGAGAAAAGGTTAAATATTTCCCGAGAAATAATGACAAATATTAGCTTTGATTTCTGATGGTGAACAGTGGTCAGGCATAAGAAAGGTTGTGAATCTTTCACCTGGCGACTCCAGTGTTGAAGAATCAAAAAGTTCAAAGTTTTCATGGTGACTCCACTGTTAAAAAATCAGTAGCTTCAAGAACTATTGGTGACTTCACTGTTTTAAAAATGGATTCAACTGAAAGAAGGAATGATAGGTATTCTCCTATTAATCGGTCTCATATCTCTGGCTTTCCAAATCCTATGCCTCAGGTAGGTTGGAAAACATACTTGCCAAAATTCATAGATGGAAAAGGTGATGATGCTACACTTCATCTAAAAAGATTTCATATGCATGCGCGTAAGCTGAAGATTAATTTTCATGAATATTGTTTAATGAAGATGTTCATGATCACATTAGAAGAAAAGTCATGGTTCTGGTATGAAAGCTTGCCTCCTGCTTGTATTTATTCTCTCAAGTATTTTCACTCAGTATTTTTTGAGAAGTACAGAGAAAACTGTCCTTCTTTTCTTTTGACTGAGGATTGTTGTGATCACTTTGAGAATTTTATTCAAGAGCTTGAAAGTGCTTATGGCGATGAAGAGTTTATGGATGATTAACTCTTGGATGCTTTGAATGAAAACCATTTTCACCACCATGAGAAGATCATGGATTCTACCCTGGATGATAGCAAACTTGAGAAAAATTATTCAAAGGATGACATTGATCTTCCATTTTTCAAAATTTATGATAATTTGTAGCAGTCTTTCCAATCTTCAAGCTATCAAGATATATATGAAAATTTTCCTTCCAACTACCCTTCATCCATTTTCTCTTCTGAGTTTTTAATTTAGGAAGAAATATGTGCATATCATAATTTTGAGTTTTCTTGTAAAGAAACTCTAAAGAGTCATGATTTATCCGTTGAGGTAAAAAACAATGTACAACATGTTGTCTTGAGTTTGATGAACATGTTTAGCAGCCTTCAAATGATCAAGATATAGAATTTTTTCAAAGCCAAGACAATTCTCTTTCTGATATACATGAAAAGCCACTTGTAGATATTTGTGTTGATGCTAATTTGGCTACCTCAATTGAAGATCTGCAAGAACATACAAATATTGTATCTAATCTAGATGATATGGAAGATAACATTTCTGCATTTTTATTTAAGAAGGATCAACCAAATGAAGAAGAACAATCATCCATTATATTTGAAAGCATCTCCCTTCTTTTTGTTGATCAACAAGAGGTAATGTTTCATGATTTTCAAGACCCCTTGGGCAGTATTTTGCAAGCATAAAAAAATTTGGAGTTTGTTTTTTTCACCAACACATGTTTTGGGCTCAGATTTCATTTTGAGTTACCATTTACCCAATATTTGTTTATGCCCGGTGGAGCTTAATACAAGAATCATTTAGGTATTCATTTACTTGATTGGTTACATTGGATCTTCGACTTCACTTGATCAAGTGATTTATGGATCAGTTAGTGTAGGTAAGGTGTGATGAATAAGCTCAACATTCTGAGCATCTTTTTCAATTTCATTGTTGAGTAGAGTTTGTTGTTAATGATGTACAGTTCATCTTTCAGTTTGATTTGAGTCAGTTTGAGGATTGTAGTTGTAGTGAATCCATCGCCCAATGGATGAGGCTACTTGGTCTATGATGTTCTTGAAACCTCCTGAAGGAGCTTCCATCCCCATTTGGAGCCAATTATAGTGTCAATATGTTCAGTGATCAAACATGCTCTTTCAGTTTATTTGCTAGTAGTCTTAGGTCAAAAATTTTGTCTTTTCAAACAAGTTTTGAAATAAATTTTGGTCATTGCATATGGTCTAGGTCAGAAATGCTACTCCCCTCATTCTATCAATGGCCATAATTATCTCAGAGGTCATGTCACTCATTTTCATTTAGAGTCTTAGGTCAGTCACTCCATCTCCATCTAGGTTTGTTGTCTAAGTGTCCTTATTTTTCCACTGAGAAGTCCAAAAACGTCACCAGAAAGGGCGAAAAAGGCTTCATTTTCATCATATCAGTATTTTAAAGGGAGTTAGAATAGTTAGGGGAATAAAGTAAGACACTTTTTCTTATTTCAAAACTTTTTTCATTGTCAAATTGTTCCAAAACTGCAAAATTGTCCTCAAAGTCTTTTGTTTCACTAAAATACAAAAATTCATTTCAAGATGTTATAAAGAGGAAAAAGAAAGATTTTTCAATTCATTTTTTCTTTTCATGATTGGTAGAGCTCCTCTCTTACCTTCAACATTTCTCCATAATTGTCAAGGGTTTGAAGAAAAGCAAGAAAATTGCTCTAAAAATACCTTTGCTACACATTCTAAGGACTCGGTTATGAATCTGGAAAGATTGTTATGCATCCAGGAAAGTTTGAAACGCATCTGAAGGAGTCTGTTACACATCCAGGAGAGTCTGTTACGCTTCTAGAAAGAGTCAGTTATGCATCTGTAAAGTATGTTACGCATCTGGAGGGTCTGTTACACATCTAGAGAGTGCTACGTTTTTTGTATTTTTCCCGTAGATCACTCATCCAAGCTCCAGGATCATTGCCATCTGTTTTTAAATCTTCCTCAACAGTATTTTAGCACCTCATATCCTCCTTAAATCAATTTATTAGGCACAATATTGATTTTCTTTCTTACCTCCTTTCCTATTACGTTTTCACTTTTTCCTATCATTGAGAGATTTCAATGGACTAAACCCTAACCCTGAAATATAATACCCTCATACACCTTATCGAGACTGTATTCTATCATTCCCTACCATTCACATCCTCCCTACACTTCATTCCCATCAAACCCTAATTTCCAACTATTTTTCTATTGAAAAATTAGGAAATCTTCTTGTTTTCCTAATTTGATCACCTTATTTACATCAATTTCACCATATTTCACCTGTATTTTGAAGCCAACATACAACCCTACCTCTGTAATGTTTTTGGGAATTTTTCTTGGCTTCACTACCCTTCATCTCACCTTCCAAACCTACCCTATCCCTATCCTCTATTTTTCCAAATTCACCTCCCATACCCACTACATCTAAACACCTAGGGTTTCATCATTTTGATAGAAATTATGGAAAGTGAGAAGAAAATCCACAAAGGAGGGTGCCACATCATATTTGAGCCCTCCACCTTACAAGAAGGAAATGCCTCACCATTTTCCAAGATATTCTTTGAGAAGACTGGATGCTTGAGATTCTGTGAGAAAATCATGGAAGAGGCCATCATCTCCCATTGAAAAGATTATTTGCCACAAGTTTCAGTATGAGAAAGGCCATCATTGCAGGTGTAGAGTTCAAATTATTAGAAAATGTTATTTCTTTAGCAACAAGTATACCTAATCATGGAAAAAAGTGGTTTAAGGGCATGGACATAGACCTTGAAGATTACAAATTGTTCGTCAAACCTCATGCTAAAGAGAAACCTGGGCACATTTTCCCTTTCAAGCACCTCCTTGACATATATGCTCCTTTGATTAAGTTAATTATGAAATATTTCACATGTGAAGGGAGATTCTCTAGGTTGTAAATGTACCATATCATATTATTGATGCACTTTACCTCTAATAAACCACTTGACTTGCCACATTACTTGTTTAGAAGTTTGCTTAGAATGAGATCAATCAAGAAAGCAAGTATTTTATTGATAGAGTCAATGGGAACCTTGAGAAGCTGTTGAAGAAAGCTAAGAAGAACAATAACATCTAGAGGAATATGTCCAATCATAATTGCGCCAGGAACAAAATTTCAAAAATTAAGCTCAAACAGGTGAAAAAGAAGCGTAAAGAGGCTCAAATGAAGCTTAAGGAGAAATATAACTTAGACCTCCTTGTTGAGGCATCTATGGATGTTTAGCCCACCCTCCACAAGTCTGATATAAGAAATTTTGGACAATTTTGAGCACTTTTCTCATTTTTGGTGAATTTTGCACTAAACTAGAAATTCATCCTTCATAGATGCGTAGTGCCAAGGTGTTACGCTTTTTACTAGGGAACCTAAATGATGAATGACTTACATGGTTTGATGGATTTTGATGATTAAATCACAGATCAAGAAACCCTTTTGCATGAAAATATCTAGTTTGGAAGAAAAAGCCAAAAAACCACTAGTTTTCTATGCTTCTGCAAGTATTTTTGACTAGGTGCAATGCATCTGGAGTAATATTGTGAGAATCAACTTTTTGAGGCCTTCCCATGGGTCATTTTTCAAAATTAAAGATGTTATGGAAACTAGACACACAGGGCTAGTTGAACTATCTTCCATATTTGGATTTGGAGTCCCAAAAGTCCCTCAAAATAATGTGCAAAAAGGTGTTATACACATCTGTAAAAAGGTGTTACGCATTTACATAGGATTCCTCAGGACACTTGTCAAGCCCAAAAAAAGGTCAGATTTTCGAGGTTTTGATATCCTTTGAGCTGGAATTAGAGTAATTGAGTTGGTTTTTTCCTCTTACCATGAGGAAACATGTAATTTAATGTGGGGGCCACACACTCCTAGTCTTTAGCTGATTTGAGGGAATGGTTTCTAACCTCCCTAGATTCTAGGAAGTGACTCATCTCATGTATTTATGATGCATTTTGGATGGGATTTTGACCCTATGAGGTGTCATACTTCAGATTTTCTATAATTATACCCACTTTAGTCTTTTCTTGGGTTGGATAGTTTTTTTTTGCAGTGGAGCTATTGTACAAGCCTTTTGGAATGAAATCAAAGTTAATGTTGCATAATTTTTGTTGAGAATCGTGTGGTATGCCTTGGAGAATTTGTTCGTTCTCTGTATCTTTATATTATCATGTTGAATGATATGTTTCCCTCTTTCATATACTTGCTACTATGTGTTTATATTTTTAGTTTATAAGCATAAATCATGCCTTTTCATGCTTTGTCTTAACAAGATTTACATTATGTGTCTATGTTCTTCTAAATGAATGAATTCACCTCACTGCTCATTCAATTTTTCTATCATTTCATCCTATACACAATGAAAAAATAAACATTATTTCAAGTTACCTACCCAGCCTCATCCATATTCTCTGAAAATTGATCTTGAAATCAAACCTCAAACCCTAGACCTAGTCTCCTTACTGACATTACTATCCAACACACAGACATAGAACAAAAACCCTATTTACTGAGCTTACATACCTAGCCTAAAATCATTAAATATTCAGTCATTTAATTGACTGCAAAGTGACATTGAGAGACCCCTCACTGGTCCTGGTAGGGCTAGATACCTGACCTAAACCTTAGTATGTTGTTATACCCATGTGTTTTCATTGTTATTTCTTCCAACCATTAACTCCACTAGATCCCAAGCCTCATTCTTTGCTAAGGAAATTTTTTCTTCAACCATGGCATTTTAAAAAAAAATTGTAATCCTTTGAACCCACCACCTCCCTAATTGTTCTATGATCATCATAAATAATAAACAAAGAAAATTTTGAATAGAAATTAGGTGAAGGATACCTTTATAGTTGCATTCTTTCCCAAAATAATCTAATTCATCATCCTTCAATTCGAACTCAATCCTCTTTAGTTATTTCTCCCTTGATGTGACTTCTTGTTTGATAGAATATTTGATTTCTCTAAATACCACATCTCGAATATACACAACCTTAATAATTTCTAGTTCCAAATATTATGACCTTTAAAACCACCTTTATATGTAATAAATATACACTTTTAACTCTCTTACCTAGATTACTCCAATTCTCCTTTAGAATGTGTACATAAGCATCATACCAAAATACCTTGAGATTTTTAAG
Organism: Pinus albicaulis; assembly: GCA_034641835.2. Classification (NCBI taxonomy): domain Eukaryota; kingdom Viridiplantae; phylum Streptophyta; class Pinopsida; order Pinales; family Pinaceae; genus Pinus; species Pinus albicaulis. The sequence goes on along the minus strand of CM076580.1, from coordinate 559,802,810 downwards.
ATAGGGTTTCCTACTATTCCATACCTCATGTGGGGTCTTATCATCTACCATTAATGAGGGTGATATATTTACCAGGTAACACACATTATATGTAGCCTCTAACTAGAATTCATGTCCTAACCTAACACCATTGAGCATTATCCTTTCTTTTTCCATTAGTATTATATTCATCCTTTTTACAACTCCATTGTATTTAGGTGTGTATGGAGTAATATTATTCCTTGCTATACTACAATTCTTACATAATTATTTTAATTCATTCCTATAGAATTATCCACCATTACATATCCTCAACACCTTAATTTGCTTCTTTGTCTAATTTTCCACAACAACCTCAAACTCTTTCAATTTGTTTAAAAGTTCAGATTTCTTCTGAGGAAGTAAATCCATGTGTTACTTGAGAAGTCATATACAAATGAAAAATAGTACAAAATTTAACTATTGATTTAACCAACACGTGTCCAAACACATCATTCTGCACCAACTATAATATTCCCTCTATCCTTATTTCACCAAAGAATAATATTACTCAATTTTTTCTTCTCATATAAAAAATTCTCATTGAAATCAATATCCAAGGAGAAATTAGACATACCTTCTACCAAAACATTACTATGTAGTACTAGAAGGCCTTTCTCTTTGATATGCTCTAGTCTTTGATGTGAAAGCATAGTATTTACTCCAGACAATGTAGTAGTTTTTCCTTCTTTAGATCCACTCTAAAGAACAATGAAATTGTTGCACGCATAACTAACATTGCTTCCAAACTAATTATATAGATTTCCAATATAATTTCTCCTATACAGTACAATGTCTCCTTGAACCACCCCATAATAATTCCTTTCAAACACTATTTTTACACCTACATCGCTAATCTTTCTTTCTAAAATTAAAATTTTGGCCAATCTTGAGATGCGAAGAACACTAGGAAGTGCTCTAATCCTTCAAACCATGAACTTAAAATTGACCTTTCATCATCATTATATTCTACCTATTGATCCATCAACAAGGGGAACATCATTGTTATCATATCTTTCATACTCACAAAACCACTCCCCATGAGGAGTCATATGAATGGGTATGCATAAGTTGATCATCCATGCCTAATGATCTATATTGGTACTTGAATAAGATAAATGCATGTTCCCTCCTACATTTTATTACGCTTTTTCTTCTATAGAAGGACCACCATGAGATCCTTTCCTTTTTTTTGCAATTTTGGATCTACAATATTTCTTGTAATTCCCTTATTTTCCACATATCCAACATACCTTTGGGAATTTTCCTAGAGAATTAGACCTTCCTCTACATTTATATCTCCAACTTGAGGAATTATTTTTATTTCTATTCTAGGATCATCCTCTTATAAGCAAGGAATATGTGTTCTCACTTTCCATGCTTTTTTGTCTCATCTCCTCCAATAACAAGGATGATACCATTTCATTGAAACTTGACATAGTTGCATTACTACCTAAGTTAACAACTAGACTATCCAACAATGTTGGTAAAGAAAAAAACAAACTAATACACTTATCTTCATTTGAAATATTAATATCAATATATCATATTGACTTTCCACAAAATTGAAGGTGTACAAATGATCTTTAATTGAGTCCCCATCCTTCATCCTCTAAGTTATACATCATTTTACATAGGAACTATTTTTTCACTAAGGACTTAGGCTAATACAAATTCCGTAACTTCTTTCATAATTCCTTCACTATATATTCTCTTGAAACATTTAGTATTGTTGAATCTAACCAAAAGTTGCATTATGTTCCTTGTATTTCGATCCAACTTCGTCTAGTATTTTGTTGACATCCTTGTTGGTGTAGTACCTAGATCCACAATGACCCTCTAATCCTTGTCCACCAAAAATTCTTAAATTTTGATATTTCATAGCTCAAAAATCTACCCATTTCATTTATCTATCTATATGATTTAAATTCTCACCATTACTAGAAGAATCAATGTTGTAGATTTCGTATTGTAAGAGGGTCTACCACGGGCCCAAACAAAACCACTTAGCTACAAATATGTCCCCTTGAATCCAAAATTGATATAGTGCCAAATGTAAGTTTTAACCCTATACAATTAATAATTTCAAATAGACTTAATAAAACATAAAAGAAGAAATGGCAAACACACACATTAACATGGAGAGTTTACCCTAGAAACCCAAACCAAGAAAACCCAAAAGATTTTTATATATATCTTATTTACAATATTAAAATACAATATATATCCATTTAACCTCGATTAGAATATAATCTTAGTTCCTTAATTAGAATTAAAAAACCATGGGAATAACCACCATGCACCACAAAATCACTAAAAGTGAAAAATCGTGTGTAAAAAACTGTCAAAAATGGATGCCAAAAACCACCCATAATTTTTTTTTTGGGGGCATTGTGCCTAAATCCCCATGTGGGGGGATTCCACCCCCTATGAATATACCAAATAGGAGGGGCTTCATCCCCTAAGACCCTAGGCCCCAAAAATATAACACATAGCCATCATTTGTTGGAACTTCTGAAAGACTTTATCGAACTACTTGACACAATCCCCAAAGTTGAATCCCGCTTAGATTAAGGCACGTTTCTCAATAATTAAATAATATTATGCATATATTTGGCTACTTTGAGCCCCCTTGGACCCTTCTTATTTCCTTTTTATAGGATCCATATCCCCCCATTTTTTAGTCCCCTTGCCACATAACCAAAAATTTATTTTTATCATTATTAACATCATGTAGAATATTTACTATACATAATTTGGCCCTTGGGAATATAATTTTACTCACCAACCTATTACATTAAAAAAATAAGGGTGTTAAAATCCTCATTCTTTCTATCATATTTAATGGATTTTTTTTTAATGTTTGTGTCCATTATAATCTATCTCCTTATTCCTTAAACTCATGTTTTTTCCTTTATCTTGTTCATGCCTATAAGTCCCATGTGCATCTCCCATATCTCATCTTCAATGATGCTCTTCAATTTTGACCTCTACTTCTTTAGAATGTAACATTGAATCTTCAATAAGTGTGCATACAAATAATACTATTACATACACTTCATTTCTAGATCTATAACATTTCAATCAAAATCTAGAAATTATGCATATTATAAATTTATGTCAATTAACAATACAAGTCCATTTTCTTCTCAATTTATAAAAAATCCTAAAATACTTACCTATATTTTGTAGAAATTTGAATAATAGCTGAATTATTCACCGAGATTATCCTAATTACACACTATTTAAGCTTCATGCATAATACATAACCTCTTCTACAATTGATCATCAATATGCGGAAATAGAAGCAGTCGCATGCGCACATTAAAACATAATCAAACACACATATAACACAGTATGTAATGGGGAAAGCATACAGCTGAAAACCCCCAACTATCTGTATATTATAATGATAGAGAACATGTAACAATACATAGCACAAAGCTCCTCACAGCTCTAAGCACTATCTCACATGCTACACACAAACTAGCACGGAATATGAACAAGTCACAAGTTCAAATCTCTTCCACAGGTCTGCCTGCCTCTACTGTGCAATCCAAGATGAATAATGATGAGATCCAAGTTCAAATCCACCTGGCTTGTACTGCGCAATCCTCATTGGCAATCTCAATCAATGTGTGTGCAAATCTCATGCACAGCTATAGTCACAACTGATAGTAGACTCCACCCTTTCACCCACCTCTAACACTGGTCTCCACTGAACTGTCCATGCATTGCAGTTAACTGATGTATTCTTTAGTTGATTTATGAGTTAATAATTAGTGAATTAATTAATAATTAGTGAATTAATTAATAATTAATTCACACCACTCATCACTAGTGTATTTATCAGTTAGACTAAATACAACTAGTTCAACTAAGTTAAACCGAACACAACTCCACCAACTGTCTCATCAACTCCAACAAACTCTGCCACATGAGTTCTAACTGAAGTCAACCATGCAATAGCTCAACTAACCCTTAGGAAAATCATATTTCCTTCTGTTAGCTGCATGTGCCACATCCAAGCATCAAACTGAAGTGATCCAAGAGGATAAGATAATGTTTATGGTCTAAATATTATTAAGGGTTAATAATATTCGACTGTTCTATTTTTAGCCCGGCAGTCTAAAAATAGATTCCACCCAATGTCTAAAAATAGAGGTCCATATATTTTACCAACATGACCAATCATCCTAAATAGCATCCTGAAACTCATAGACCATGATCCATATGTCTAAAAATAGACTTTGCGCCAAAAATAGCCTGCGGGCCCACTTAGTGAAGGCGACTTCTTTTCACTAAGCTCCATCATCTTGTTGCATTTTCAACATATTTTATCCATTGATGCATATTATTCTATGATTCATGTCTAGTCTTGTGAATCACTATCCAATCTGAGCTCGCAGTTAAACATTATATCTCTCATAAATCCTTATTTTTTCCTAATTTTTCCATTTTTCTCACTTGTGTAATCAATCTCAGAGGCCAACTTCTTCACATGTATAAGATAGCTTGTCAAGAATCACATAAAATTATATATCAAATGTATATAGTATTCATTATTGTGAGTAAACAACTTCCAAATTGGTAAAATGATTATCCTAACAAATTTCACATCAATTTGGAATTGTTAGCTTGGCCCTTTTTACACTTTCTCAATACTTGCAATTTGTGGCCAAAATGATTATCTTTTAGGCTAAAAAAATGGGGAATATTTAAAGGATAGAGTCATTTGGATCCTTGAGGTGGTAAAATTTCAAGAAGGATATTTTTTCTAGATTAGTGATTTGTGGTTTCATAGAATAGTAGTTTTTGATCTATTTTTGCACATCCATCCTAAACCCTTTGGAATTTGAACAAATTCTCCATTAATTTTCATGTCTACTCTTATGATTCACTATCAAATTTTTATTGGGAATAGGGCCTATATCAAGGAATACCACCATGTTATTCAATCATTGGTCAACCATTGGCACTTTTATATTCATCATCACTATGTAAGTACCTATAAAATTTAACCTAGATATGACTAAATGTGCTACTCTTTTGTCTAAAACAATATTTTGAATATAATTCTCTTAAAAATATATCATTGTGTTGTTGGTGTGGAAAGACACATGGTTATTGACATAGAATAGGGGTCATACATGTCAACCTTTAATGTTACCATGTCATCTCTCTTGCCATGTGCTACCATGCTAGTCTTGTATGACCCTCATTTTCCTTTCTCTATTTTTCTTTTTTCTAATAAATAATACTATTTAATAAATTTATTACCCATTCATATTTCATAGTCATTTTCCACCAATTGGTCCACATTTTTATTATAGATGGGATAGGGGATCCCACTCTATCTTAACACACGCCATGAGGTACATGGTTATAAGTTTATGTGATGGGTAGCAGTCCTATCTCCAACATGCATATTTTGGAACGCATTTTCCCCATGTAGATCTTGGTCAATCAGAAAGATATATTATTGGTGCATAACATGCCCACTATTCAATTTTTCTCTATGTTATTGTAATTTCTTACCCATCTCATATTTCCTAGGGGACACACATCACCCTTATGATAATTATAGGAGCCTAATACATGATTCAAAAAATTCCTTTCATGAGCCTATAAACCACTTTTGCCAATATGGCCTCCTGCCATGTCACTACCACTTGCATGCCCATGATTCACCTAGTTGCAACCTAATGCCTCCATGTCACCAATAGATGTCAACACATTTAGTATGGGTCCATGACATATTATTTATATAAAAAAGGAATCAATAATACACACACACACACACACACACACATAATGTTTATCACAACTACCATGTATTTTCAAACTTAGCCTCTACAACTTGTCCATTCTTCCACTAAGTTCAACCCCTCGATCTCTCAAACTTTTTTTTTTTTTATTCCAATTAATCTTCTTATTTCATCTAGAACTAGGTATTTTCTCCCAATTTCATATTGTCTTTTCCAAATTTCATGCAAGTGAAATCTATGACCATGAATTGTAATATTTGTGCTTCTATATTCCCTAATTTAGGAAATCATTTCGAGGACTTGAGTAATCATTCCATAATGATTGAATTCATAAATTCTACCCAATTACACCCTCAGGAATTTTATCAAATACTTAATCTATGATATATAAATTTATTTCTCTAAAATCTCTACCTACTGGCCAATATAGCCCCAATGTTGTAACCATGGCTCTTATATCACTCTGTAACATACCAAACCACTCTTATATGCAATTGGGGAAGTTGCATAAGTCAAATTCCTACCATCTATATTAAAATATTTCTCTAATTCCTTTTATAATTGTCCTAGTCATCTAGGAAACTTGGTATCTATCTTTTAAACTATGATGCCATAAGTCCTTCTACGAAATGACTTATGCATGCAACATAGGGAGTGAAACTCATGTATACCAAATTAATTCATGCATTGACATGGATGTTTATTTATATATGTAAGAAAACATCATTCTAATTAATATTATACACAATATTCAAGTAATAAGATCACAACATTAAATTCAACGTAACAATCAATTCACCATGACACATATATTTATGAAAATAAGGCACTGATTGACTAGATATATTGGAAATTCTACCCAACTAAAGCCTCTATTGCACTTAATCTTTCTACAAAAAGTAACCCCTTATATGGGGCTATGAGTCCACATAGATAAATTTCTCTTACGATTAGTATAATCCTCACGCTCTACCCAATTTTTGGAACTTGCACTTTGTTCCTCTTACACAATCACAACTCACTAGAAATTTTTACCTCTTTATACTACACAATCCAAAGAAAGGGATCTCCTTCTCTTACATAGAGTCCCTTCGGCTATCTGACTTCGTTATTGGCTCCACTGTTTATTGGACTAGAAATATCACTACTAGAACTAAAGTGATTCTAAGTTATGGTTAATTTTCCACATTAGCATTGATTTTTCTTGTGCATAGGTACATTTTTCACATAACTCTCGTAACAAGAATAACTAGAAATTTGTTATACTCATAACAACATAGGATTTTCCCCAAGTCTTCCCCTATAATGATGGGATAATTCTTGTTCATAGCCAAAATTCATTGAATATGTACGCATGCTCATAAATCACCACATAGCCCCTAAGAAGCTCACACTAGAACTCACTTGCATATCATACCAAAGAAGGTTTGTATAACATAGGCTAAATTAAGCAAAGAATTTAGACTAGAAATAAATTTTTATAATGTGGATTTGGTCCATTTAAGCCCCTTTAAGCTCCCTTTCTTTTTGTTCTTGTGGAGTCATAGTCGCTAATGTTTTTGTTCTTCCTGATTTGTAATGGGTAATGTATTTTTATTATTAATGTTTAATATTCAACAATTACATATCACATTTCTTTCCCTTGGCCATTTATTTCATACAAAAATATACATTTCTAGTCCAAGGATCAAAACTAAGGTGTTAAATATCCCATCTCCAATAAGGCCTTGAAGGAAAGAGTCTGTGTTATATTTTGAAAATAAACATAACCATTTCCAGGGTTTTAGTCCCCCACAACTCAATATCCACCAAGTTGTAACTATTGAATTAATGTAAAGATTAATAATATAAGTATAGATGACATAATCGTACTAATACAAAAAAATTTCAACGATCATAATTTCTATATATGCTAAAACCTTAATTCGTATTACATGATAAAGTATTGAATGTTCTCATTGCATTTTTTAATATTTATTAGAAAACAAAATATCCAACATAGAACAATGACTGGAATACATAACAAAAAAAGTCATGTAGTAAATGATAACATGGTTAGAGTATATTTCTAAAATTATTAACATATTATAATATTTTTTGCAGGCTGCTACATGCCATCAGGTCAACTTTCAACAGCAATATCCAAATCAAAACTAAATTACAAATTTGAAACTCTACAAACTGCAACTAAAAATTTCGACCCGACCAACAAAATTGGTCAAGGTGGATTTGGTTCAATCTATAAGGTCATTTGCATATCCATTTTATACTATTGATTTTTTCCATATCCTTTTTATACTATTGATTTTTTAAATAAATTGATAATTTTACAATATCATTGAATAAAATGGAATGGACATTTTGGCAGGGAGTTATGGTAGATGGTAGACAGATCGCTGTGAAGAGATTATTTTCCAATAGAGAAGATAGTGTGAGTGAGTTCTTTAATGAAGTGAATTTGATAAGTTGTGTTCAACATAAAAACCTAGTCAAACTTCTTGGTTGTAGCGTGGCTGGCCCAGAAAAACTCTTGGTTTATGAATACCTTCCCAACAAAAGCCTTGATCATTTTATATTTGGTAATGTTCTTCTCTATAAACTAATTTTCTTTACAATAATCTTCAAATGTTAGGAATTATTATTTTTTTGAGTTATATTTATGTTATTTGAGATAATTTTGCACTTTGCAACAGATAAACAAATGGGGAATGTACTAGATTGGAAGATGAGGTTTGACATTATATTAGGAACTGCCAGTGGGCTAGCTTATCTCCACCACGAATCAGATATACGCATCATCCATCGAGATATAAAAGCTAGCAATATTCTACTAGATCACCTTTTCAAGCCTAAAATTGCAGATTTTGGGTTGGTTAGATACTTCTCAGAGGATCAAACTCATCTTAGCACAGGAATCGTTGGAACTCGGTGAGAAAAAAATTAATAATTATCACAAAAAAAGTTGTTTATAGAAAATGTGGCTAATACTTGTTTTTGTTTTTACAGGGGTTACATGGCCCCAGAATATCTCATTCATGGCCATTTGACAGAAAAGGTTGATGTTTATGCTTTTGGGGTGTTGGTCCTTGAGATTATTAGTGGCAAAAGGAATCAAAATCCTATGCACAAAAATGACATACCATCTCTCTTAACAATGGTAATGGCCTCATCATATTCATAATCTTCATTTATTCTTAGAAAAAAATTATAATAATGCTCAAATCTATAACATATGTTTGGTGCAGGTTTGGAATTGTCATCTATCAGGCACGGTTTCAAACATAAATGATCCCAACATCCAAGAAAACTACCAACAAGAGGTACTACATGTTATTCATGTAGCTCTTCTCTGCACACAAGCATCTACAACACTACGTCCTTCCATGTCTGAAGTTATCATGTTCCTCACTAGCAAAGACCAAAATCTTCTAGAACCTAGTCCACCCCCCTTTATAGATTTCATCCATTTACAACAAAACATTGGTAATAATGTTGCATCAAACCATTCACACTCTAATACTAACACAAGTATTTCACCTACATCAAAAGCACATGATCTAGTTTCAAAAATTGCTTCTTCCTCTCCCCCTCGAATGACATTCAACACCATTTCAATGAGCTCTTTTGGTCCGAGATGAAGAAAAGAAAATGTTTCAAAGTGAAGAAATTAGCTAAATGTACAGGGTTGGGATTATTATATTTTACATCTATGGACATATATTAACCTTCTTTAGAGGGGATGCAAATTGACTTTTATTAAATTGAAATTAGTCTAATGAAAATGTATTTTCGATTATTTGCTGTTATGGTATTAAAAAATGATATGAATTGAAAAAAAAAAAGCTATGTAATTAACATGCATTATATATATCTAATATATTTAACTTATAATAAATATAACTATGTTATATTGGTACAAGCAATCAATGGATGTAATATATTTAACTTAGAATAAGTATAACTATGTTAAATTGTTACAAGCAATGTATGGATTTAGTATATTTGACCTACAATAAGTGCAAAAATATTAATGTGGATATAATTCAGCAAGACTATATATCTTGTTATTATTATGAGAACATGATTGTGCGAATGAATATGTTGGTTGTCTTCCTCTCTTATACCCTTCAGTTGCAGATCCAATGAAAAATGTTAATTGCTTCAGTAATTGCTCAGTTTCTTTTTAACCTCGTCTTTAGCTTTTAGCACAAAAAATAACTTGGGTAGTCAACCGTCTTACTATAGTGGGAGTTTCTTGAATCTTTAGTGTTCTAACGTAATCTAGACAGATAATGCGACACCAAGGGTCCTACCGTCAAGAGCAAGCAAACTAGTGTTCAAAATGAAACAAGCGATTCTGCATTATGTGAGTAGCAAGCAAATTAGTTTTTTTTTAAGTTTATCTTATTTCTGGTGTTGCTGTATTACACCTCATGGGGATGTTCAGTATATTATGTTAGCATTTGCACACGTTTAGCTTTTCATTATCTATCTCGAGAAGAAGGTAAGATGTCGATAGATCACCAAGGAAATTTGATTTGTACTACATGGTCGCTTTAAGAGGAAAAAAAATAAGTTTTTTGGTAAATTAAAGAAGAAGATTTGTGGCCATTTAATTTGATAAAAATGTAAGAATTAAATAATTTTTGTGTGAGAATCATTTTATAGCTTATTATAGTTTAGTATGGGATAGATGTTAAACTTAAATGTTTAACATTTAACAAAGTTAATCTAATGACAATATGGGTTCAATATTGGGGTTAGATGTGTAGGTGTAAATTTTTAATATTGAATGTAAACATTTAACATTTATGTCAATTCAATTAAAAAAACAAAAAAACATTAAAAATAATAAACAAAAAGTTAAAAGTAATAAATAAAAATTTAAAAGTAATATAAAGGAGGATTTTTAAAGTAATATTTTATAACAATATGACATGATTCTTCACCACCATTTTATGGTGAATATTATTAACATGTAAATAGGCTTTGTTACAATACCATGGTTTACCAATACCATTTAACTAATTTAATCTAATGTCAATATGGGCCCAGTATTGGGGTAGATGTGTAGATGTAAATGCTTCACATTCCTCAATTAAAAAAAAAAAAAAACATTAAAAGTAATAAACAGAAAGTTAAAAGTAATAAATATAAAATTAAAAGTAATATAAAATAGGATTTTTAAAGTAAATAAAGTAATAGTTTATAACAATATGACATGATTATTCACCACCATTTTATGGTGGATATTATTAACATGCAAATAGACTTTGTTACAATACCATGGTTTATCAATACTACATACTCAAAAAAATAACATATTTGACAAACAAAATATTTTATTTTAATTTAATTTTACAACATTTTTTTAATTAAATCTAAAATTAAACATGTTATAATTATTTTTGAGATATATCTAAACCCTCTATCCTCACTACTACTAAAAATATTCCCATAGAAATTAAATCAAGGTTTTAATAAAATTAAAACTGAAAATATCTTTATATATAAAGATGTGAAATTGATATAATATTAATAATATTATTAAGAATCACCATAGATCCATCTTAAGTAAGGATCCGACGAGAGCAAGCATATTGACTAACAATAATATAGAAAAGATAGTTCAAAATTGTTTTATGCTTTTCATTATTGTATTTTCTTTGACATGATTGATCCAAAATATAGGTTTAATATTTTACAACTAATTGAGATTTTTTTTTAATTTATATACTTTCTTAAACACAATAGAGAGGGAGTGGGATAGTGACAAAGCTGGAGGGAAGAGAGAGAGAGAGAGATGGGGGAAGAGAAAGAGAGGGTGAGAGAGGGAGAGGGAGAAAGGAAGGGAGAGAGGAGAGGAGATAGAAAATGAGAGGGGGAGGGAGAGAGAGGGAGGAAAGAATAAATACATAAATACATAGAGAGAGAGAGGGAGTGACATGGGAGATATGGGGAGAGAGTGAGGAAGAGAGGAGAGGAGGGAAGAGAGAGAAGAGGAGAGTAGACAGATAGGGAGAGATGGGGAAGAGAGAGAGACATAGACACAAAGATGAGAGAGAGAGAGAGAGAGAGAGAGAGAGAAATAGGGAGGTGGGAGAGAATGAAAAAGAGAGGAAGGAAGAGATAGAGGACTCAAGGGAGAGAAGGAGAGAGAGGGAGGGAGAGAGAGGGAGGGAGAGAGAGGGATATGGAGTTGGAGGGGGAGAGATAGGGAGGGAAGAAGAAAGACATAGAGGGAGAAAGGTGCAAAGAGAGAGGGAGTGAAAAGGGAGAGATGGAGAGAGAGTGAGGTAGAGATGAGAGTGGGATGGAAGAGATAGAGGAGAGAAAGAGAGGGAGAGAAGGTAAAGCGAGAGAGAATGGGAAAAGAGAGAGGGGGAGAGGAAAATGGAGGGAGATAGAGAGATAGATATGGAGAGAGGGTGTGTATATTTGGGGGATAAAATAGAGCAAGTGAATAAGAAAGAGACACATAGATACAAATATAGATATTATATAATATTATATAACCAACCTAGATCTATATTAACCCCATGCCGCGCCGAGAGAGATGAAAACTCTCAAGGTGAAAACCTCTTTTTTGAGTGAATAACGTGAGAAAGGTTTGCACCTCAAGATATTCGATCCCTCTTGGGAGCTTGACAGATCTAAAATTAATATACAAAATAATGTAGAAAATATTTTTATGTAAATAACCCAATTTGTAAAATTAAGAAGATGAAAAAATATAATTAGAAAATAGCTTTATGCTTAATTTATGAATTAGAAAACATTAATGTGGCATTAGTACAAATATTTCAAGATGTTCAAGATATTATGTTAGCATTCGAAGTCCATTTGCACACATTTAGCTTTTCATTATCTATCTTGAGAAGAAGGTAGGATGTGGATATGGAGAGATGACCAAGGAAATTTGATTTGTAATAGGTGGTCGCTTTAAGAGAAAAAATTAGTTGAAACAAAATATTTTTTTTGGTAAATTAAAGAAGAAGATTTGTGGTCATTTAATTTGATAAAAATTTAAGAATTAAATAATTTTTGTGTGAGAGTTGCTTTATAGCCTAGTATGGGATAGATGTCAAACTTAAATGTTTAACATTTAACATTTAATAAAGTTAATCAAATGTCAATATGGGGCCAATATTGGGTTGTGTAGGTGTAAATTTTTAACATTTAATGTGAACATTTACATTTATATGTCAACTCAATTAAAAAAAAAAAAAAAAAACATTTAAAGTAATAAAAAAAAATTTAAAAGTAATAAATAAAAATTTAAAAGTAATAAATAAAAATTTAAAAGTAATATAAAGGAGAATTTTGAAAGTAATATTTTATAACAATATGACATGGTTCTTCACCACCATTTTATGGGGGGATATTATTAATATGTAGATAGGCTTTGTTACAATACCATGGTTTACCAATACCATTTAACTAATTTAATCAAATGTCAATATCGGCCCAGTATTGGGGTAGATGTGTAGGTGTAAATGTTTCACATTTCACATTTATACGTCACCTTAATTATAAAAAAATAAAATTAAAAGTAATAAATAAAAATTTAAAAGTAATATAAAAGAGGATTTTTAAAATAAATAAAGCAATATTTTATAACAATATAACATGATTATTCACCACCATTTTATGGTGGATATTATTAACATATAAATAGGCTTTGTTACAATACCATGGGCCAATACCATGGTTTATCAATGCCACATGCCCAAAAAAAATAACATATTTGACAATCAAAATATTTTATTTTAAATTTTTTTTTTCTAAATAATACTAATTCTATTTGTATAATTTACTGGTACAAAATTGCCTCAGTGTTAGCTGTGAAAGTCTGAGCACTGGGCTTGTTAGCCATGATGTACAAAAAAATTCTGGACTGCCCGGAGTGGGAAACTAGTCCTCTAAGAAGTAGTTTGGCCACCCTTAGAAGGGAAACCGGCTCAAAGTCCATACAGTTTGACATAACATAAAAAGATATGCTAAAGATAACATTTAGCGTTTTCAGCTAAGCCTTGAAACATAAAAACAAAAAATTCCCAAAATGATTGAACAATAGTACCAGTGAAAGCTGAAGGCTGTGAAAATCACTGATCATGAGCTGGGGACGACGAATCCTCCACAATTCTGCACCAATACTCATCCCTGCTGTCTTCCTTGTCTTCCTTGGGCACATCTTTCTTGTCTACAACATCTTCCTTCTTGTGCTCTTTGCCCTGGGCAGAATGAACGATACCAACGGGCGTCTCAGAGCTTATGACATCATTCTTGACCAGAGTGGGAAGGGGGTAGGGCGGAGGGGAGGGGACTTGGTGAGTAGAATCTTCTTTGAGAGTCACAATGACAAAGGCTGTAATAACGAGCCTATCGAAAGAACATTCAAAGCGGAAATCTGCCCTTTGAGAAGTTTGATGCAGGGGAATACTAGCTAACACACAGGAGGCAGGGGGAACTGTAGGTCTGGGAGGGTCGACAGAGGGAGGCAGAGCTGGCTGGGCGAAATGGACACTTCCCATATGGCGGGCTTGGCCTCTGATGCCGCGCATCTCCGGGTAATGACGCCACGCGGTTTCTTCTGAAGAGGAATAAGAATTCGATCTGGTTGAGGGCTGAGAGCGGGCAGCACAGCCCCTGCTAGAGCCACGCCGGTATCTCATTCTATGGCAAAGGCGCGGCATAGAAGCAGAGGCGGGCTGGGAGTGCCTTTGACAGGTAGAGCAGGCAAAGAGCGAAGAAAAATTACAGATATCAGCAGACTGAGCACGATGAAAGGAGTTAGCACAACAAAAAACACTTTGGGTGAAGTGGTGTCCCGACAACGTCTCCAGGAATCTAAGGAGCATGTAGCGGTGCCCTGTTTGTGTGCGAGTGCTAGGCTCAGCACAACCATGAGGGCAGACACCACTCAGAGGAGGTTGGGAGCCACAATTGTCACAATAGCAAGCCGAATAGCCAGAGACAAACGCCATCGCAGGTCGAATGAGTAAAGTGGGTTGGAGTAATAGCCGAGCAGGAGGAATTGAATGCATGGGAGCTGGCGGAGTTAAGGCATCATAAATGAATGTGCAGGGGGCCATATGGCTACCCCACATGAGCTCCTTCGGGAGTCGCGTAGGGACAGACGTCCCATCACCCCAAACTAACATCCACATCTAGAGTATTTTAATTTAATTTTACAACATTGTTTTAATTAAATCTAAAATTAAACATGTTATAATTATTTTTGAGATATATCTAAACCCTCTATTCTCACTACTACTAAAAAGATCCCCATAGAAATTAAATCGAGGTTTTAATAAAATTAAAAAAGAGAATATCTTTATATATAAAGATGTGAAATTGATATAATATAAATAATATTATTAAGAATCACCATAAATCCATCAATATTGTTTTAAGTTTTTCATTATTGTATTTTCTTTGACATGATTGATCCAAAATATAGGTTTAATATTTTACAACTAATTAAGTTTTTTTAATTTAGATATTTTCTTAAACACAATATAATGCGATCAAATTTAAGAAAGAGATAGGGGGGAGAGAGGGAGGGGGATAGTGACAAATTTAGAGGGCAGAGAGAGAGAGATGGGGGGAGAGAAAGAGAGGGATATAGAGGGAGAGGGAGGAAGGAAGAGAGAGAGGAGAGGAGATAGAAAATGAGAGGGGGGGAGAGAGAGATGGAGTTGGAGGGGGAGAGAGAGGGAGGAAAGAATAAAGACATAAGGAAATAGAGAGATAGAGGTGGAGAGAGAGAGAGGGAGTGTGTGTATATTTGGGGTGTGAAATAGAGAAAGGGAATAATAAAGTGACACATACATACAAATATAGATATTATATAATATTATATAACCAACTTAGATCTATATTAACCCCATACCTATCAAGTGCCGAGAGAGATGAAAACTTTCGAGGTGAAAACCTCTTTTTTGAGTGAAAAATTTGAGAAAGGTTTGCATCTTGAGATATTTGATCCCTCTCAAAGATCTGGGGTTAATATGGATCTAGGGTGGTTTATACAAAATAATGTAGAAAACCCTTTTATGTAAATAACCCAATTTGTAAAATCAAGAAGATGAAAAAATGTAATTAGAAAATAACTTTATGCTTAATTTATTAATTAGGAAACATTAATGTGGCATTCTATTGTGTTATGTACTTGTCTAAATCCATCTTGACTTTGAATTTATAGAGCATTGATAAAGATAAAATCTCTTAAGGTGTAAGCATTTTTAAGACTACAAAACTTGAGGAAAAAAATTTGAACCTCGAAAGATTTTAAAATAAAATGGATCTAATTATATGAATAATTATTCTTTAAGTTTCAAAGACATCATTTGTATTTTAAATTAGAACTACTTCTCTTCCTTGAATATTAAAATCATATCTTAACTAAGTTAATCTAGGTTTCCATCATGAATAATAAGTTTTGATAGAAATGTTTGACATATAACACTATTTATAGCATATTATGCTTTTTTTGGTTTCAAAATTATTATAAAAAATGGTTCTATCAATTATAGAGTAGATCTTATCCCCCTAGGAGCTCTCTTTGAAAGCACGTGCAAATTTAAAGTTAATGTGAGTAAAAAAGTAACACATTCAAATCCTTAGTTTCTTATCCGTGGTTGTGATATAAGGTAGCATGGCTTACCTTGTGGTTAAAGTGACAATGGTAGAAATCAATCCCATGTCATGGAAGTATAAGATCAATCCAATTTTTATAAGTACAATTTTTGGAAGTTGTATATTATTGTTGTTTTAATTGTGGAAAAAAATATACTTGTATATAATTTGAATATAATTTAAGTTAAAACAATTTTATTGAGGTCTTTGAGCCCTACATATAACCATAGAGTTATTGTAAAAAAGGTGTAGTATTGTATTTATAGTTTTAACCATTAACTTTGAAAACATTATATCTCAATTTGATATATATATTTTAAATCTATTATTTTATAATGGATCCTATAACTATCATATTATTTGGATCTATAGGGTTATTTTTGTAGATTTATCATTTACACTAGCAATATTAAAAACTTATGTTGAGTCATGTGATGATGTGTTATGCTCTCCTCAAATTTTAAGTATAATATGGACAATAACAACTTTGCAAGAAGTAAGAAGGTTATCCCTTATACTTATTCCTCGAAGTGAATTTGTGGAATACTATGATATAATAATAAAAGAGAAAAAGAAGTGGGAAAGGATTACATGAATGTTTTTAAAATTAATTTATAAATTTTCGTTTTCCTCATTTATATGAGTAAACAAGTTAGTATTAATAACATTGACCAAGATATTAGTATACATGGTTTTTCCCTTTTTTTGAAGTGTTTAGTTCTCTACTAACATATGTAAACTAACTAAATATACCAAATTTTACCATTCATATATATATATATATATATATATATATATATATATATAACCATTAACCAATTAAGAGGGTGTCTTGACTATCATTTTAGATCCACAATGTAGACACATGTAATATGATTCATCCAAAATGTATTGAATTTTTTTATTTCCATATGGTATATACATGAGAAAAAAAAAGGCAAATTTTGAAAAGGAAATATGTTTTTCTTTGAAGGCTGCGATGGGGCTTCCAAAGACCAAAAAGAAGATAAAAAGACCTGGAAATAAGAATTAGGAGACACTTTTGTTATTAGTTAGTTCACTCAAGAATTGATTTTAGTAATTAAAAAAGTGGGGAAACTATTAGAAAATAAAGTAAATTAAGAGGTGATCTAGAGCATCAAAAATATGCTCATAAATCAAAGCTCAAAATCTCCCAAAAATAGTGCTAAATTGTAGATCTAATTGTTCTGGTTCCAACGATGCTTGAATCGCCTAAGTTTGATACCATATAAGAAAGTTATCACATTCTGAATTTTTTTGAAAAGAGCTAAAAAGTAAACTTGCAGGGTTGACTAGGCAGCTCATTGGGTAGTCCATATGATGACGTCATGTTGATGTCAGTAGGCTAACTAGGTGGTATGGTGGTCGGACGAGCCAATTCGAGACTGACAAGTGGAGAAGTGTGAATGGTTGTGGTGTTTGTGGTTGGGCCAATGACAGGACACCACGTGGCCCAATAAGAGTCTGATGAGAAGGGATAGGTGTGATGTTGTACCACTTGAAATATGTGGTATTGGTCAAATATTGTTATGGTTATCAAATAACCCCATAGGAATTGAACCCATGACCTCAAAGTTAACAACCATCGTCAGTGGTTGTTACAACTACCTGGCGAATTTAATTTAAGTTGGAGCAGTTGGCATGTTAGCAGGAGGGGGCGACGCACATAGCCCCAACCCCAAGTCATATGGTGTGACGTGACCATGGTCTAAGGAATAAGGAGTAGGGTGGGAAGTCCTATCCCTAGGTCCCATTGAAAACAATAAAATTGTTGATGGGGGCTAACCCATGGCCACATGGCCCTTCATATGACCAGGAGCACGGAGTTAGCGGCTATGTGGCCTCTGGTCCGCGCCCCGTGGTCACATTAGGTGTCGCATGACAAACCTGAAGGAAGAAAAAAAGAGTGCATGTGCCAAATTAAACATCCAACATTTTTCACAATCATCGATGAAATTAGCATGAAAACCAAGCCAATTTATTGCTAAGGAGAGAATTTGTGGTAAGGTTTTCCAGTTTTTTGAATTTGCATTGTTGAAATATGTTGTCATTGATGGAAACTGGGTGATGGAAACACAATGTTCGTTGGAGTCAAGAGGAAACACATGTGTCAAAGAAGGTCTCATGGAGCAGGCTAATGAAGTAGCATGAAAAAATGGCAAAAAAATGGAGAAGAGGCTTTGGAGCGAATTCTGGGACAATAGATCATCTCATATGGAGGTGTAAGACACTATTTTGATATAGGTCTGAAAGATATTTCCAATAGTATATGAAAGTCCTCAAAAGGCATCCTGCATCAAAAGTTAGAGGAAGTCAAAGCTTTATGACCCCAAAGTCAAATAACAAGGTTAAAGGTGTTTAGAGGAGCCTTTGACGTGTAGCCAAATATGGCACAAGTTCCAAGCCTAGTAGCGAAGCCTTTATGCAAAGCTTCAAGCTTAATTGGATGCCACGACAACGATGAATATTATTTATTTATTGGCGAGATGTGGAGCTTGCCTGATAGGTAGCCCTCGAGGCATTACCCTAGTGCAAAACATTTTGGCGCACAAAGGGATGGACCGAGAAGAAAATGTCGATCCATGTGGCCACTTTCTGGGGGACACTAGAGACAATCCATTAGATGGGCTTTGTGGTCCCATAAGCAGTTTCCCACACAACTTATCACAAAGATCAACGAAGGAGAGCTAATTTGAGGGAACCCCTCCCAAAATGACAATCCGCTCAAGAATGGTGTTAGATACTAAAGGCTTGAACTCAATGGTTTTCAAAAAAATGAAATAACAAAAGAAATGGTTGCAAAAAAATGCCTCGAAGGAACTTTTCCCTATCCTCCAAGAAGATAGATGGCAGCTCATCATTGGCCCGAATGAAAGAAAATGATGATGTAAACATTAATAAATAGGAGGTGGACACATGGCAGGAAGATTCAACATTTTTGGGTACCCAAGCGGACCTTTTCTGTGTGACATGTGTCACCACTCATAGGATGACACAGGATAACTGAGTTGTCATGGTGATGTCATCTTGACGGAATATGTCCGAGAGGTTTAAAATGGTGCATAAGAGGTTTTGTTGGGAAGAAAGTGTCAAGACACTAGGCGTAGCCAATCAAAAAGGTGTTGGGAGGTGATCCCATCATAGGTTGAGTACTACTCTAACCATTGTGTACGGTATGAAGATCTTTTAATTGACTATGGCTTATACAGGTTTAAATGAGAATGTTAGTCCATCGATTATAATGTGTATTCACATAAACATAAATAAATGAACCTAACATATCAATAAGCACAAACACGTAAGTAAGAGAGAGACAACCAATTGGTAATGTAGTTCACCCATCCATATCTCTAGGGCTACATCTCCGGATGTGCTTCACTTGGAATGTAGATCTTCTATATTCCTTCTTCAAAGTAAGTTTTCTTACATTCAAGCTCTATGGCCGAGCTTTAGCCAAGAACTATGGCTCTCAATGGCTAAGTATTCTCTCATTTCTTGTCCTCCTTCTCATGGCTTACATAAGGAATATATATAGTTTTCCCTCACCTACTCTCCAACAAAGATCATTAATTACAAGACCCACAATTTTAGGGCCTAATTGCAAGGAAAAACAAGATCCATGAAAGTAGGACCTCCAGCTATATTAGGCTCATAATTGGGAAAAGTCTCAAAACCACATAAAGACTCTTCAACCATACCCTTGATTCTGTCAACCTACAATTGAGAAAAATAGAGAATTGGTGTGAGGTGGTTTCTCACATAAAAATCAATTTCCCTAATTACATTAAATGAATAATATGTGAGACAAATTTTCTCTCACAAATATTAATCATTTATATAAAAAAATGCATGAGTTTAATAAAGGCTCATAAAATGCATAATTAAATTAATGAGCATAATTTCACCCACTTAAACACTTTGTCACCAACTTCAAATCAACATGGCACAAAGTTCTTTCATGTGAAAAGATCCTTTCCGATCACACCTCCCCAAAAAGAATCTTTTGGTCTCCAAAAGTATCAGCTTCAATATATCATCAACTACATGAAAATGTCTCTGAAAGGCACATTCCCACATGACTCCTTCGCCTGACGTACTTCAGAATCAGAATGCAATGCCAACACCTGCAACTGCTGCAAGGAAAATTTCTGAAAAGGCACATCGCTTGATGACTCCTTCACCCAACATACCTCGGAATCAAGATGCAAAGCCAACACCTGCAACGGTTGCAACGAAAATGCCTAAAAAAGCACATCCCTTTAAGGCTCCTTCACCTGACGTACTTTTGAATCAGGATATAAAGCCCGCATCTGCCTAAAGCTGCAACGTAAATGTCTGAAAAGGCACATCCCTTCAATATTCCTTCACCTCGCTCCTTCAGAATAAAAATGAAAAATACCACTTCTACTTAACGCTGCAACCTGTAGTTGATCATACCTGTTTACAACACTTGCCAAGAGTCCATTGGTTTAGTTTACATGCCAAAATGGCTTAGGAAAATCTCCTCATTCAACCCGATTACAGAGAAGCCAAAAAGGCTTGATGCCAAAAAATATGCCTCACTCTCCCTCACATAAGAGTGGCTAAAACAAGCCCTTTTACAATGCTTCATAATCATCTTTACATCATGTATTTCATGGTGGAAACTATGACCTTTTTACATGGAATTCAACAATTTACATGCCAATTTTTTGATGCCAAAATATCATGGAAACTAGGG
This sequence comes from Pinus albicaulis, assembly GCA_034641835.2. Taxonomy (NCBI): domain Eukaryota; kingdom Viridiplantae; phylum Streptophyta; class Pinopsida; order Pinales; family Pinaceae; genus Pinus; species Pinus albicaulis. The sequence goes on along the minus strand of CM076580.1, from coordinate 559,781,642 downwards.
CCATTTTGCATGGAAATTACAAATCAATTTAATGTGCCAAATATGTGCACAAAGGGAAAAGTACAAAGCTTTAGAACCGTATTTTACACAATGTGTACATAAACAAAGAGCAACAATGGTGGGAAAAATAAAAATTCCACCCTTTGACATATTATGTGCCAAATAACATGTACACTTGGAAGGTGAAAATAAGTTACATCCCCCATTATAAAACATGTATGGCAAATGATGGGAATATATATACAAAAAAATTCAAGGAAAATTCCCCTTTTTCAAAAATTCCCCTAGAGGTGGTAAAAACAACCAAGTCCCAATACATGAGCCAAAAAAAAAAAACTGTGTCCTCAACTATGGACACCACAATACCAAACACCCTACTCTATGCATGAGCTCCATGGACATTGGAAGGAAAGAAGCCTTGTTACCTTATAGCATATCAAAGTATACTCAATCAATGATTTTTCCTTTAAGTGCAGTTGGGGCACCACCGTCCTCCTTTAATATCACATCTCCAAATTCACCACCAACGTCCCAAGTCGGTTAATGATGCCTCTGCAGCTATATTTGCACAATTCAAGGTCGTAATTGAGGTCTTGGGGGAAATTAAAATAAATATGCAACACATATTAGATAAAGGCTCTGAAATTTGAAGAGAACATTGTCAGCGTTCCCGATTTATATGTCCTGCCGCTCGATTTTGCGTTCGTATTCCATGTGATGCTGGTGTTCTTGGTGCCCAAACCCCTGAGAGTTATGAATGGCTTCTCCTTAGGAATAGTCACCTTCTCCCTATAAGTGCTTTCCTACACATTAATGGTGACCAGATTCTTATTATTCATTGGAACTGCATTGATGGAATCCTGGACCCTTGTGAAATCACTGAGACCTTTGTTCTTATCCAATGTAAGAACACATGCATTGCTAGAGTTTGCAAGAAGCCCAATCAGTTTTTGAGACCAACTGCTGAAAAAATCTTTAGAATTATTCTCCAAATTACTGCTACGTATTGCATGGCGTTCATATATATTCCAACCGGTACAGTACACAGGTTGTGTTAAAAAAACTTGCAGTGTTGTAAGAAATAAACTAACAACTATAAATCCTCTACAAATTGAGTTTTCCATTGTTAACATTCGTAGGAAACCTAGAGTTTCACGAATGAATGGATTATGAGGAATTTTGTAATAAAGAGACTATTTATCGATGCTCGCATTGAACTCCAATCTTGCAATTGTAAAATGCAGAATTATCTACTGAAATTCTCAATTCCATAGCTTGATCATCTAGAGTCATAACACCTCGATTGTGATATCTCTAGCTATGAAATTTGAAGCATACATAGACACCATTTCTGAGTAATATGTTCCACTGCTTGATTTGGCATTATCATTCCAAGTGATAATGGTGTTTTTGGCCCTTGAGCCCACTAGAGTTACGAGGTACTTGATTGCTCAACGATACCTTGTAACTATTAGTGGAAATGATGGGAAGCGGACATTATCTGATGCATGGGCACTGGATACATCACAACATCCATCCCAGTGGCAGCGGCTTCAGCTAGAAGGAGATATGCCATTTTCAAGCCTACACTTACACCTTGGTCTTTGCAACTCCTCTTTGAATCTAGCGATTACATAGGTGAAGATTGTGCAGCAGATTTGGTGGAACCGTTCCATGATTTTATCACCCGAATCACGATTTTGTGGCATCAAATCCAGCGTGCTCGGTTTAGAATCCATATTAAAAATTTCACAAAATGTTGGTTCAAAATATCGAACAATTGTTGGCTCCTAAACAATGCGAACAGATCCTAGTAGCAATCCCCTCGGATCTTATAGATCTCGCGATCTCAGCCACTTGCGTTCTTGGCCTCGAAGGCCTGAGGTTCTGCACCGATAGCTTCAAGCTTGTACCGATATGCACCAACATCCTTGCACAACGATCTACATCGTACGCCCCACTCCTTCACTTACTCGTCTCACAGTGGAAGGATACATTATATGATTTCAGTTGCCCTTCCACCATATTTGGTACATGAATACTAATTTTCTTTCCACTGGAGATCTTCACATTATGTAGTTGTTCTAAGTAGACCTGCATATCTCTTATGGATGTCTTAGAACATGCAATAGAGTAGAAAGACCTCAACTTCCTTTGTGTGTACAGATCCTGCAAGAATAACAAGGAAATGAAATCTCCCTTCTCTATTGCTTTCGATAAATTAGGTTCAATCTCGAAAAGCAGCTTCCCAAATTGGATCACCAATTCAATCGTCTTGTACATGGTCTCTAAAGGTAGGGAATTGAGGCAAAAAATCAACAAGGTTTTATATGCTGAAAAGTCCCAGTGTGAAGAGGAGACATGTTGAGAAAAATCTGTCTTCTTGCAGAACTGAGTAGGCAGACTATCCATGTCAAACAATTTATCGATCAGTGAGTCCAATCCTATCACCTTTTCGAATTTATCCCCAGTCTTATAACAGAGATATGATCCATCGATTAGTCTATAACCTAAATATATTTGTCCCGTAAAATTTTCAAAGAAAATTGTATTCACAACCAAGAGTGGCTTTGCAAGAGACTTACAAAAACAGGTGACAAAAAAATCAGATGTACTTTATTTCTGTTAAACACACTGAATAAAGGAAAAATATATTACTTAAGGGTGAATGCTTTAAAATAAATCTCATTTAATTCTCTGAATATAACAGCCACGATGAAATCTGGTCAATTTTAGGTCATGGTGAATATTTTAAGCAACCTGCTGTTTGCAAGGCTTCCAAAGTCGCGAAAGAGAAACCTTTTATTTCCTTGTTTTGACAAAACTTTAGGTCGCAATAAATTTTCCATCTGGTGGTCATTTGATGCAATTCAAGCACTGGTGGATTCCTCTTGTTGAGTTCTGCGCAATGGTGTCATTATTCGTTTATTCTGAGTCAGAAAAATTTTGAGCATTTTCCATCAAAAGAGGGATACATGCCCCCATAAAACTTGAAATTTTGCAAAAGAGCAGAAATATAACTTGTAGAAACATCATGAAATACTTACCAAACCTGCACCAAGCACTTTCTTCTTGTAAGCATGTTGTTCGGATGGTGGATGGAGCCTCCTTATTTACGAGCTCTTTTACAAGCTGCCTCCTTGATTTGTGGCGAATTTCGGGGTGCAAATTCTAACAATTCTTCTTCCAATGGCCACTGATTTTACAGAAACTACAAAAATTATGTCATTTCCCATTCAATTGTGTTTCCATGATAGGAGGATTCATAAGGTTCTTATTCTTCTTGGTCTCACTTCTCGTAGATACATCTATCTTCTTAACCTGCACTTTCTTTGTGTGATTCTTAACTACATCACGATTAGAAGATCTATGAAAGTAATCATTTCTCTTATATGTAAAAGAAAAATTTGAATGACTGTTATACCTTCCTGACTTATCCTTGAACTAATGGGGACTAGGTGGCTTCAATCCCTTCTTGGAATTGCGTGACGAAGAGATGGTTATTTCTCCAACTACCTTCAAGCATCCTCATTTCTCTTCCTCTCCATAACCCAAGCTTGCAAATGGTTTTCTTGGTACAACCTCCATTGGTTGGGTGACTCCTTGGCCATTTATGCCAAGTCCACCTCCTCTATACCCCATCTTCGTGAGGATCTTCATGCCAACATTAGCTTCATATTGAGAGAGAACATAACATGAAGTAGCATCATATACCTCGATTGAGATGCAACATCCATCGTTTCAACCTTCTGCAACTTCGCCAATAACTCCTCTTTGGCTCATAGCATCTCTTGAAGCTCCTGAATATCCTTTTCAGTTACCTGCAATAGTCTTCACAATTCTGCATTGTCGGCTTGAATGTTGTCATTTATCTGTTGCAACTCTTGCACTCTTTCAACATGATTTTGTCCTCTGCCCATCCTGCAAAGCAGTCACTTTCTTTGATACCACTTGATCCCATCACGAGTCGAGTACTACTCTAACCATCGTGTACATTATGAAGATATTTTAATTGACTATGGCTTATACAGGCTTAAATGAGCATGTTATTCCATTGATTATAATGCGTAGTCACATAAGCATAAATAAATGAACCTAACATATCAAGAAGAAAAAACACGTAAGTAAGAGAGATACAACCAATTGGTAACGAAGTTCACCCCTCCATATCATTGGGGCTACATCTCCGAATTTTCTTCAATTGGAATGCATATCTTCTATATTCCTTCTTCAAAGTAAGCTTTGTTACATTTAAGCTCTATGACTAAGCATTAGCCAAGCACTATGGCTCTCAATGGCTAAGTATTCTCTCATTTCTTCTCCTCCTTCTCATGGCTTATATAAGGAATATATATAGTTTTCCCTCACCCACTCTCCAACAAAGAGCATTAATTACAAGACCCACAATTGTAGGCCTAATTACAAGGAAGTAAAAACAAGATCCATGAAAGTAGGACCTCCAACTATCTCAGGTTCATAATTGGGAAAAGTCTCAAAAACACCTAAAGACTCTTCAACCATGCCCTTGATTCTCTCAACCTACAATTGAGAAAAATACAGAATTGGTGTGAGGTGGTTTCTCACATCAAAACCAATTTCGCTAATTAAATTAAATGAATAATATGTGAGACAAATTTTCTCTCACAAATACTAATCATTTAAATAAAAAATGCATGATTTTAATAAAGGCTCATAAAATTCATAATTAAATTCATGAGCATAATTTTACCCACGTAAACACTTTGTCACCAACTTCAAATCAACATTATGAAAATCTCTTTCACGTGCGAAGTTTCTTTTGGATCAGGAGGACCATAGGACAACTCATTCCGTAGGCATTTCCCTGTCAATATTTTTGAATGAATTTTGTGGCGACACGAGGTAGAAGGGATCGGGCCATAGAGGAAGAGCGACAACCAATAGAGAGAGCATCAAGCGGCCCCCACAGACACGTTAACCCAATGAAAATACCCTCACAAGTTAAAGGGAGCTCTAGCCTTAGCATAGGACACAAGTTCCATTGAACATTGGAGGACAAGGGGTGTGGCGGAAATAGAAAGGGGGACGTACCCTAGATCCCAGGATCCCATAACCTTTAAAGAATTAAATTGAATAGAAGAGTTGGGATCAGGAGTTATCGGCTAAGTGCCCGCACCAGGCCTTATGCCACAAGGATTGAACATGGGAACGACATTTGAAAAGAGTCGTGGAGGCTCTTGGAAGCAACTAATCATTGTTTCTTACTTGCCTTTTGTAGAGGTATGACCAACAGTGTGGAGCCGTTAGCAAAAGAAAAAGAAAGCCATGCTTAGGGCTCAAAAGGGCTAAGGGCCCAATAGTTAATTCCATTATTGCGGAGGCTGGTCCTATGGCGAAAAGTAGGTAAAGTGACGAAAGGAAAGAAACTTAAAGGCAAAAAGGCAGAACTTCTAGTTAAGAGCTAGTTTTGGTAGTTATGCCAAATTAGAACTGTAGTTAAGATTATAAGGAACACTGCTAAAACCTGTAACTTACCATAATTTGTAGAAAAACTTAGTTTAAGTGGTAAAAAGAGCAGAGAGGGTCAGTTCAAATTAGAGATGGAGCCCAAAATAGTAAACAAAATCCAGGAGATAGAAGAAGTAGGACAAAGGAAAAAATAAATACTTCATGCACAAATTCAAAGCCAAATATATTAATTAGAAAATCTATAAAAGAAGGCACAATCAAGAAGAATGTACCAATTGATTTTGAGACAGAGCTTCTAGAGAAGCGAGGTGTTGGTATGGTGAGGTGGTGTTTTTCACAGTAATGAGAGATTATTTTTGGTTATTTTTGAGAGGTGACATGGATAAATTGTTTTTTAGAAAAGAATAGAAGGCATTCATGGTCTTAATATGCAAATGGATGAAAAATGGAAGAGTGAGTGTCAAATCAAGTTGTAGCTTGTGTATTAGGGGTTTGTGCTCCTTCAAGTGTGTGCTGGAGAATATGTGGGGTTGTAGCTCGATTCAATTGCGGTTGATAAACTAGAAAGATGTAGCTTCCCATTGGTTGATGCCATAACTTTGTAATTGCAAGTTGTAGCTTATCGTATGAAGGAGTTGAAGAATAGTTATGAAAGTTAATTTTTATTGTGTGTTCCATTGTGATTGTTGATATTAATCTCTCCTATGGTTATTTAATTTATTTTTGAAGCATTCAATGAGCACTAAGTAAAAAAATAATAATTTGGTACAAATTTTACAATACTGATTCACCCCCCCCGGTCCTATTATTGTCTTGGTTTCCAACAATTGGTATCAGACTTGGCTACTTATGATTAGTTGTTAAGGTTACTTATGATTAGTCTAACAACTAAACTAAATATCAAGGACCATGGAGAACAACGAAGGAGGATTTACCAATAAGGCACATATTTTCATTGGAACAAACTATGTGTTATCGAAAGTGAGGATGAGGACCTATATCCAATCACTTGGAGCTAATGTATGGGATGCTATGGAAGAATAATATAGAATACCTGAAACATTGATAAATAAATATGAAAGTTGGAGTTCTAATCAAATGCTAAGGAAATGCATGCCTTGCTTGTTGGCCTACCTTAAACAAAGTTTGTTATAGTAATGGATTACACATCTACCAAAGCTATCTGGGAGAAGATGCTCAACTACTATGAAAGAGACAACAAGGTAAAGAAAGATAAGCTCCAAGGTTTTACGATGAAATTTGAATCTTTAAACATCCATGATGATGAAATTATTGCTAAGTATTTTTTAAGAGTTGGTGAATCTGTGAATACCATAAGAGGGCTTCATAAGAATCTAGATGAATATGTGGTAATTCAAAAGGTGCTAAGATCTCTTCCTAAGAGGTTCAATCCCAAGGTTTAAGCCATTGAAGAAATTACAAATCTAGGCACTCTCACTCTAGATCAACTTCTTGGAATACTCATTGCCAATGAAACGAGGAGTTCTAAAGGAAATTTTGCAGCCAAATAAATAACCTTAAAATAAGAAAAGAAGTGCAAGGATGAGCATGATGACACGTGTGGTGAATCAGATGAAGAAGAATCTAACTTTGTGAAGAGGCTTAATGCATTTCTAAAGATCGAACTAGTCTAGGCTTTGATGCTGAGTTAAACACAGTGGATGAATTGAAAGGTAAAAAGGAAATTACCTTTGTTTCCCCAACAAAATAAATGTCCACACAATAGCTAGAATACAATAAGCAGTCTAAGAAAAGACAACAAAAACAACAAAAAGAGTATGTTTTGCATGCTAAAAAAACTTCCCAAAGTTCTTTTTAGCGTAGAAGGCAGCCTACCAGGTACAACAATTTATTCCTAGTATATTGTTTTACATGCACCAATTATGGTCACAAAGAAGCAAACTGAAGGCTTAATCTCTCTTAGAGACAACTCAAATCCAAGAGAATATTTCAGTTGAGAAGAAGCATACCTAGGTATAATAATTCCTTTTCTCCCCTAAATTATCAAGTGAAATGTTTTAAAAACCAAAATTTTTTGCATATAGAAGTTAATTGTAGGCTTAAAGAAAAGAAGACAGAGCCAGTCATTGAGAAAATTGAACAAAAGCCCAAAGTTTGGAAAGAGAAAGAGAAAACATAGCAATGTGACATTGCCTTGTATGCTCATAATGGTGGGGGACATTGGTTGTTGTGGGCATATGAAAAGAGATAGAAACAAGTTTCTCAGTTGGAAACCTGTTGAAAAATGTAATGTGACCTTTCGTAACATTTCTCCAGGCGAAATAATTGCAAAAGGAGTGGTCAGTATCTCAAATGGAAAAGGTAAATCTAAGAACATTTTGTATGTTGATGGGTTGAAACATAATCTGCTGAGTGTGTCTCAGATGGCTATGATGTGGTTTTCAAAGCTAAAAAATTGTCAAATCAAGCCAACGGGTACAAGAGAAATAGTTGTTGAAATTGTAAGGAAAAACAAGAATGTCTATGTACTCAAAGGAAAGATAGAAAAGTCTTTCTTATCAAATAATAATGAGCTTAGCTAGTTGTGACATAAAAGGCTTGGACATTTGAACTTTTACTATATTTTTAAGATTAGCAAGAAAAATACAATCAGGGATTTTCCTAGACATTCAAAGCAAAATAATATTATCTGGAAATCGAGCCAACTAGGAAAGAAAGCTTGATTTTCCTTCAAGGGAAAGGAAAACACTTCAGGAAAACCATTGCAGCTAGTAAAAATGGATTTGTGTGGACCATATAGAATGTAGTCAACCACATGTAAGATATATTTTATTCTAATCATTGATGATTTCAGCAGAATGATATGGGTTGCATTCCTCAGAGAGAAATATGAAGCTTTTGATAAGTTTAAAGAATTCAAAGTTATGGTTGAGAATGAAAATGATTGCAAAATCAAAATCACGCGGCCAAATAATGGAGGTGAGTTCACTTCAAATTAATTTGATGCTTTTTGCAATTCAAATGGAATCAAGAGGTAGTTTACCATAACAAAGACCCCACCAGCAAAATGGCATTGCAGAGATAGAAAAAAATTCAGTGCACTAGTTAGCCAGAGCTATGATGACAGAAAATAAAGTTCAACAAATTTTTTTGGTAGAGACAATCCATACAACACGTGTTATTCTCAACAAGGCTCATTTTTGACCCAATAGTGACAAAAATCCTTATGAGTTGTGGTGTGGAATACCGAAAACAATCAAACACTTTAAAAAATTTGGCACCAAATGCTACATCAAAAGAAATGATGAGAAACTTCGGAAATTCGATGCCAGAGTAGATGGATGCATTTTTCTAGGTTATTCACATAACAACAAGGGTTACAGGTGCTACAATAAATATAGCAAGATAATCATTGACTACATCGATGTGAAGGTAGATGAGCATGATGACCAAGAAGTGAAGCAACTTTAAAAATCCAACGTTGGTGAACCAGTAAGCATTCTTAATGAGAATGATGAGGCAGTTGTAGAAGAAATCGAGGAAGAACCCTCTAGTCCTTAAGCCAGAGATCCCCAAGGTATGTACGAAAACACCACCCAGCTGATTGAAGAGTTGGTGAAAAAAATTATCAAATGTAGACAAGAAGGAAGTTGCTCAATCCCCCTATGCAAGCACATGTTTCCCTATTGTCCATGGAGGAACCAAAGGATATTGTTCAAGCCAGTCAAGATCAACATTGGCTAAAGGTCGTGAATGAAGAATTGGACCAGATAGAGAAAAATCAGACTTGGGAACTCCTTCCAAGACCTGCAAACAAGAATGCCATTGGCAGAAAGTTGGTATTTAGGAATAAGTTGAATGGTCATGGAGAAGTAGCAAGAAACAAGGCCAAGTTGTTATGCAAAGGCTATGCTCAAATAGAAGGCTTGTTTTTTTATGAAACTTTTTCTCCTATTGCAATATTAGAAGAAATAATAATTTTTTTGGCATATGATTTCTTTAAGAAGCTCAAAATTTATCAAATGGATGGAACATATTATTTTCTCAATGGAGAGCTACAAGAGGAAGTATATATAGAGGATCCACATGGTTTTCAGGTGAAAAATAAACCAAATTATGTTTGCAAACTTAAGAAGGTTTTGTATGGTCTCAAGAAATCCCTCAAAGCTTGGTATTCCAAGCTAGAAAACTACATGATAAAGTGTGGATTCAAGAGAGGTGTAACTAAAAAAAATCTCTATGTCAAATAAAAGGATGGAAAACTAATTGTGGTGGTGATATATGTTGATGATATCTTCTTTGCAAAGTAATTCAGATTTGCTGCAAAGTGAATTTATAGTTGATATGAAGGAATAATTCAAGATGTCCATGCTTCGAGAGCTATCATATTTCCTTGGATTGAAGATAGTGCAGACCTCTAAAGAATTTTTTATATCTCAAAGAAAGTATCTCAAGGACGTGTTGAAGAAATTTGGCATGGAAGAATGCTCTTTAGTTAGCACTCCAATGGTGACAGGTTGCAAAATTAGCAGGATGGATGAAACTACAACATTGGAACAAACTTTATATAGATCCATCATTGGAAGCCTTTTGTATTTGAAAACTTCAAGGCTAGACATCATGCAAGTTGTTGGTATAGTTTGAAGATTTCAAGAAGCTCCCAGACAAAGTCATATATTAGCAGCCAAAATAATTCTCAGATATATCAGAGAAAAAATAGACTATGGACTTTGGTACCTAAGAGGTAAATATTTTTCATTTACTATTTATACCGATGTTTATTGGTAAGGTGGTATAGATGATAGAAAGAGCACAAGTGGTAGTTCTTTCTTTCTTGGAAAAAGTATAGTTTCATGGTTGAGCAAGAAGCGAGCTTCCATTTCCTTATCTACAGTTGAAGCGTAATATATTATAATAGCATCTTGTTGCACTCAACAACTGTCGATGAATTAAAACTGACAAGATGTACAAGTGTTGTATGATCATCCAGTTCCCATTATTTGTGACAACAACAGTGCTGCAACCATCATGTCAAAGAATCCAATTTTTCACTCCAAGACCAAGCATATTCCCAACAAGTATCATTTCTTGAGAGAGAGTTGCAATTCAGATTGTGAAGTTGGAGTATGTACTTAGTAAAGATAAAGTTGTTGATATCTTCACCAAACCACTTCCTAGAGAAAAATTTGAGTGTTTGAGGAAAATATTAGGAGTTGTTCCTCTTGCTTCCCTCCACTAGATCTTCCTTTAAAAGGAATAAGGGAAGTTGTTTCATTATCAACAAGTCAAGGTGAAGCATCCAGGTTCACAAGGATCAACATGATAGAGAAAGACAATTGAAATATGGAGTATGGTGATAGGGGGAGCATAATGGTGTCTTTTGACATTGATGTCAAAGGGTGAGAGATGAAATAAAACAACAAAGTGGGAGTGATCTAGTAATCATGCACATTAAAGGCACAACAAAGTGTTGAAAAATACTAGCATCTGAAGGACAAGAAGAGTGAGGGGGATCATGCTGTAATATTCAAAATTTTCCATCAGTTAATTGAAATATTAGAGTTCTTAATTTTCATAATTAATTAAGTAAATAAGAGGGTGGAGAGACCCACAAACCCTATAGATGAATAAAATCCACTTTTTATGTGTGTATGTGGATATTTCAGATCTAGATCTACATTATGGAGTAGTGGAGCAACTTCTTAAATGTAGAAGGAGTGGGGATCATGGATCTTAAATAATCATGAGGATCTTGGAGGAGGTCAACTAAGATCATATTGCATTCAAAGTAAGATCATAAAGCACTTATGATGACATAGTGGAGGAAGTGGTGCATCTAATGCACACATGATGGAGAGAGTGGGAATTAAATGCAGACATGATGGAGATCATGAAGAGATAGTGCAATCTTCATGGAGGCTAGTGGCCACATAGGCAGTGCAGTTATGAGGTGGTAATATGCTATGGAAGGCTAATAATCTATATAATGAAGATGAAGGCACAATAGAAGGCAGGCTTTAGATTATTATTTCAGATCTGTTTAGATCTAGATTTGTTGTTTGACATTTCTATGCACGCTTATGATGCTTAGCTAAGTCTGCAGTTCTGTTTAGCACAGGGTGTTTCCGAGTGGAAATCCCACCCTTACCCATGTGGAACTTTGATTGCCTACTCTAGGAATGTTTCTATTGAGCTACATTCCTCTTCAGACATTGGTGCCATCTTCAGGAGGTTGTTTCTAGCATTCCAGCTAGGAAACTGGTGGAGGATTAATCCTTTCACATTTTTCTTCATGTTTAGCCTTTCAGGAGCAGAAGATCTATATCCAACATTCAGGCCATTTTATTTTTCCTCCATGTAGCAGCAGTCCCCTCAAGGATTGTGAAGTTCAGTCCTGTAGATCCATTGGAGGAAGGAAGTTTCCAATATTTCAGCTGGAAATCCTATGAGAAACCTTCTCCTCACTTTGTATTCATTTTTTCCACCATTGTTGAGCTGATTTGATATATCTAGCAGTAGGCTTGAGCCTCTCCCTCCTTGATAGCGCAATTTTCTGAAGCTGTTGAGTATTCAACAACCATCTTTAGGGGAGGAGGAAAGAGCAGCTAGATCTTAAGATTTTAGCCCAAGGATCTAGTGAAGGGATAAACCCTTCTTGCATTGAGCTGATTGTATATCATTGAAGCCATCTATTCTTCAGTTCATGCAACAGATCTGCATACCAAGTAGTTGTATAGTGAGGCCCTAAGAGGGTGATTTTCCTAGATTGATAGATATGGAAATCCCTTTCTGGGTCATTTTGGGTATCCATCATAGAGCCCAGATCTCTTTTTTCAGCATCATTAGAGCTCCCAAACTGCCTAGATCTAACTTTACATTTTTCTGGCAGTTGTAGTCCCAATAGTTGCAGCAGGGACAACGTAGTTTTCCTTCCAATAGTTCAGTAGTTACGAAGTCCCTCTTATGGGATCATTTCAAGGTCATTCTAGGTCATCTCTTTGGCTTGAGAGTCTCATATTTCAAGCACTGTTGTACTGTTTATCCACCTCCCATATAATAAAATGGCTCAGCTATTCTGTACAGTCTAATGTTGTCTTTAAATTAATTTTTTACTTTGTTTTCAATTCATTTAATGTTTTTTTGTATTACTACATTCTCCCTTTTCGGATATTATAGTGGTATCAGAGCATGATATTTGGCTCAAATTGTGGACACTTCATCTTTTGCATCAAAAGAAGAAGCGTATAGTTGAGATCTATCATGAAGGAGGATTGTAGTTTTGCCACTCTTCTCTTTATATCCCTGCAAGATCTCTCCAAGGAGGCTAATCAAATGAAGAGACAAAGGCAAAGGAAGGATCCAAGAAGAAGATTGGATGAGGAAGGTCCCAACACTTCCTATCAGCGTGAGAAGCTACTAGAGAAGCAAAGAGGTTCACATTATTCCACTAGATCCACTTTTTTTGATAAGAAAGAGTACTAGTTTGAATATTAAGGAGAGTTGGGGCATGAGACCCTAAGTAAATATCAGTTTGAATAAAAAGCACAACCTAGAGCTTTGAAGGATAATATCTCTCACCAATAGTTCTTGCAACTCAAAGAAGAAATAAGATCCGGAAGCAACAATAGAAGAAATAGGCATATATTATTCTTGCCTACATTTGATGGATCTTCCACAAGTGCATTAAGGGCTTGGAGGGAATAATTAGCTACATTCTTTCTGAGATATCCTATAGCAGAAAGAGAGGCTGTGGAGTTTGCAGCACTACACCTAGAAGGTGAAGCAAGAGATTGGTGGTTCAATCACTTATCACACATGAGAGTGTTTGTTTATGCGGATTTTATTCAAATATTGAAGAAGAGGTATGGCGGAAAGAAACCAGAGACATATCACATAGTGGCATCTCCCATCATTGAGGAGATAGTACATGAAGAGCCCAAGGAAGATGTTCTCATTATCACTTAAGAGGAGGAGCCTCTACCACCACCACCACCAGCTATAGATGTACTTACATCAAGAGTAGGAGCACTTGCATCTTTGCAATATGGTCTTGAGTTATTGACATTTGGATCTCCATGCATGATTCATGAGATGCATGGTGAGGAGGAGGCAGATATTAGTGCTAGTACAGGTGAAGTGATGCAAACATCATCATTACCAGTAGTTTGAGAGACCATTGCACCACTTGGAGGAACTCTTGGGGATGTGTAAGATGTTCCAAAGATTCAACTTATTCAAGGTTTGCACATAATTCCTTCTCATATTATTTCAGTACCTCATATTGAGATATGTGAGACCATACCATCAGGGAAAGTGAATAACCAAGGATTAGATCACCTTGTTGATTTAAAGAAGCAAATTATCACTACACAGAGGACCCTTGATTTGATCAAGGAGAAGATGTATTACTATCCCAATTTGTTATGGTTGAGTTACACCCAAAAATTTATGTTGAAATGTGGAGTTGCAGAAGATGGGAGGAGCACAGTCCTATTCAGGACAATGCCAAACTATGAGTTTAGCATTGTATGTGGCCATGAGACAGCACATGTATCACCATTCAGATCTACAGTGATGTCACTTAGTAGTAGTGATGATGAGAGGCACCCATTATTCTTGGAGTATTTTGAAGGTATATTCACTGATGAAGCAGTGGAGGGGCAGATGATAGATGGTGGAGATATTGTAATGGAGAGCACTTTCCATTTTCAAGATGAAGTTTCCTTGATGAACATCTCATGGCTCAAAGAGGGATCTCTACCTACAACATGTATGGAGCCTTATGGGTTCCAATGGGCCTTTTATGAGAGGATCTCACGGAGAGACCTCAATGGAGGTGCACTTCAACATTTCATGGAGTGCAAAGCTATTCACATGAAGGATGTTGGTATTCTACATTGGGATGATACCAAGTTTGAGCTTGGCATGATTCATCATCCACATTGGGATGAATGTTTCCAGATGAGAAGTAGTAGGTTGCCTACCTTCCTGCAGATCTATGATATCGAGCAGTAAGAAGCATGTTTGCACTGGTTGCTATTAGGTGAGTATGGGTTTTACCCAACATCTCACATTTGCAGTATCCATGCCATACATATCACTGATGACATGCAACAGCATGAGGCATGGATGCCCTGGTTATTGATGAGAGAGTTTGAACACCTCATGATGTATCTTATGTCCATGTATTTGTTTTTGTTTGGGATATGTCTCATGTCCTTAGATGTATTTTTTTTTTTTGGGATATATCACATGTTCATGTATGTACTTAGGTCTGGGACATTGTATAACTCTCACATGATGTGGCATAAGGGAGCTTATTTATATTTTTTTGATGAGACATTCCACATGTCCATTACTATGTTGTTGCTCTATGACTTGCATCATGGTGATGTAAGGAAGGAGCAAGAATCATTGATGCTTTGGCTACTATTGGGATAGTATGGGTTTATTTCTTCCCATACATTGCATAACATTGATGGAGGATGGCAACAGGAGGCCTTACAGCGTTGGATTCTATTGGGGAATTATGGTCATTGTACTTGGTACGATGATGATGTGATGGGGCAGAAATATGCCTTATTACAGTGGCTTCTATTGAGATAATATGGCCACTACATTTGGTACAATGATGATGTGGTGTGGCAGAAAGAGGAATTGTTGTGGTGGCTTATTTTGAGAGAGTATGGCTCTCATATATATATATTGATGTTGATTTGGCATGGCAACAAGAAGCATTTTTTTGGTGGCTCCTATTGAGAGAGTATGGCCCTCTTACTTTTTTCCATGATGATATAGCATGGCAGCAGAAGGCTTTGCTGCTATGGTTGTTATTGGGAGAATATGGTTTGACATTGTTCATGTTTATCCATATGTCTCTACTTCTTGTTTTTCACTATGTTGATGTTATGTTTGGTTCCTACATGGCCAACAGGGCTAATGATGAGAGCATTGATAGATGCAATATACTCTATGTATCATGGGTTGGAGAGATATTTCATGAGTTCGTACTTTCCACTTTGGTAAGAAACCACTTAATTTCATGTATCTCATGTATAGAGGAGATCTATGGACATCATATGGTTACCACTTGGAAATTCATTGATGAGGAAGGGTATATAACTTTTCAATTGGAGGTCATTCTAGACATTCTAGAGAAGCAGTTTTGGAGTTCGACATGCATGACACATTGTGACAAATGGGGAGGCCTTCCATATGAGGATGCCATTTAGGGGGAGCATGTTTGCTGTAGCATCCACTTTTGCAGTTGCTTGAGGACAAGGAACATTTTGGCACAAGGACTATAATACTCCCAATTTTCCATCAGTTAATTGGAATATTAAAGTTGTTAATTTTCATAATTAAATATTTAAATAAGAGGGTGGAGGGACTCACAAACCCCATAGATGAATAAAATCCACTTTTTATGTGTGTATGTGGATATTTCAAATATAGATCTACATTATGAAGTAGTGGAGCAACTTTTTAAATGTATAAGGAGTGGAGATCATGGATATTAAATGTAAAATCATAAGTATCTTGGATGAGGTCAACTAATATCATAGTGCATTTAAAGTAAGATCATAAAGCACTTATGATGAGATAGTGGAGGAAGTGGTGCATCTAATGCACAAATGATGGAGAAAGTGGGAATTAAATGCAGACATGATGGAGCTCATGGAGAGACAACGCAGTCTTCATAGAGGCTAGTGGCCACATAGGCAGCGTAGTTATGAGGTGGGCCTAGGCTATGGAAGGCACATAATATATATAATGAAGATGAAGGCACAATAGAAGGCAGGCTTTAGATTATTATTTCTGATCTGTTTAGATCTAGATTTGTCGGTTAAAATTTCAATGCACACTTATGTTGTTTAGCTAAGTCTATAGTGTTGTTTAGCACAGGGTTCTTTCGAGCGGAAATCCCACCCTTACCCACGGGGGACTTCGAGTGCCTACTCTAGGAAGGTTTCTATTGAGCTACATTCCTCATCAGGCATTGGTTCCATATTCAAGAGGTTGTTTCTAGCATTCCAGCCAGGAAACTAGTGGAGGATTCACCCTTTCACCTTGTGCTTCATGCTCAGCCTTTCAAGAGTATTAGATCTATATCCGACATTCATGCCATTGTATTTTACCTCCATGCAACAACAATCCCCTCAAGGATTGCGCAGTTCAGTCCTGTAGATTCATTGGAGGAAGGAAGTTTCCATTATTTCAGCTGGAAATCCTGTGAGGGACCATCCCCTCACTTTGTATTGATTGTTTCCACCATTGTTGAGCTGATTTGACATATCTAGCAGTAGGCTTGAGCCTCTCCCTCCTTCACAACACAATTTTCTGAACTTTTTGAGTATTCAACAACCATCTTCAGTGGAGGAGAAACGAGCAGCTAGATCTTGAGATTTTAGCCCAAGGATATAGTGAAGGGATCATCCCTTCTTGCAGTGAGTTGATTGTATATAATTGTAGCCATCTATTCTTCAGTTCATGTAGTAGATCTACATAACCATAAATTTTATAGTGAGGCCCTAAGAGGGAGATTTTCCTATATTGATAGATCTAGAAATCCCTTTCCAGGTTATCTTGGGTATCCATCATAGAGCCCGTATATCTATTTTCAGTATTATCGGAGCTCCAAACTGCCTAGATCTAACTTTAAATTTTTCTGGTAGTTGCAGTCCTAGTAGTTGTAGTAGGGAAAATGCAGTTTTCCTTCCAGTAGTCCAGCAGTTATGCAGTCCCTCTTATGGGATCATTTCAGGGTCATTCTAGGCCATCTCTTTCGCTTTAGTGTCTCATATTTTGAGAAATGTTGTATTGTTTATCCACCTCCCATATAATAAAATGGCTCAACTATTTTGTACACTCCAATGTTGTCTTTATATTAATTTTTTAATTTGTTTCTATTCATCTATTGTGTTTTTGTATTACTGCATTCTTCCTTTTGGGATATTATACATGGCCTTCAAAAACTTAAAAGAGAAAAGGGTGTTTTTTTTTGGTGTTTCCATCAATGCCAAAGGGGGAGAATGTTGAAATATTTTATCATTGATGGAAATAGGGTGATGGAAACAAATTTCTCATTACAGTCAAGAGGCAACACAGGTATCAAAGAAGGTATCAGGAAGCAGACTAATGGAGCAACATGAAAAAATGGCATAAATAAGGGGCATAGGATTTGGAGACAATTCTTTGGAAGCATATCATCTCATATGGATGTGTAAGCCACCTATATGGGTAGAGAAACGAAATAGATTTCCAGTGGTATATGGAAGTCTTGAAAATATCTCTTGGATCAAATGTTAGAGAAACTCAAATCTCTATGTCCCCAAACTCCAATAATAGGGTTAAAGTTGTTTAGAGGAGCCTTTGGCGCACAACCAAAGATGAAATAGATGCCAAACTGAGCGACATAGCCTCTATGTGAAGCTCTAGACTTAAGTGGAGGCCACAATAGCGGTGAAGAGTCTTTTCTATTGGTCATAGGTGGAGCTTGCCTAAGGGGCTGGCCCGGAGGAATTACCATGGTGCAAAACTATTTGGAATAGAAAGGGATGGATGGGGAAGAAAATGTCAGGCCACATGACAGGTTTATGGGGGTCACTAGAGATAGTCTATTATATAGGATTTATGGTCACGAAAGTAGTTTTCCACATAGATGATCATGTAGATCAATGAAGGAGAGCTACTCTAGGGGAACCCATCCTGAAACCATAACTAGAATAGTAGTGGTGTTAAAGACTAAAGGCTTGAACCCGACGGTTTTTAGAAAAATGAAATAAAAAAGGAAATGGTCACAAAACAAGGCCTCATTGGACCTTTTCTCTCTCCTCCAAGATGAGAGATGACGGCTCATGATTGGTCGGAATGGAAACAAAGGATAACATCAGCATCAACAAATAGGAGGTGGATATGTGGCGGAAATATTTAGTGTATTTGGGTACCCAAGTGGCCCTTTTCCATGTGACATGTCATTAGGGGAATTTTGAGGTCTAAAATGGGCCTCATAAGGAAATTATAAAATAATAGTGGAAATAATAAAATAAGATTTTATTACATCATCAAATCTTAGAGGGAAAAACTAAAAACTACTTTTTCAACTCGTATTTTGAACCTATATCCCTAATGTTGTACTCAAATTTCAAGCAAGAATACTTGTTGCATGCAAATTTTAATTCCTCACCCAATTAGTACACATGTTACATACTTTTGATGGACTTTTCTACACGAAAAATGAGAAATACGTAAAAACCGTGTTTGCAATCACGTTTTTTTTATATGTATTTCTCATTTTTCATGTAGCAAGTTCCATCAAAAGTATGCAACATGGGTACTCATTGGATGAGGAAATAAATTTTGCATCCAACGAGTATTCCCACTTGAAATTTGAGTAAACCCTTAGGGAGATAAGTTGAAAATATGAGTTGAAAAAGTAGTTTTATTATTTTATTATATTTTAATATTTTTACTTTGTTACTCCAAAAATGGTGAATCATCTCCCATGGTTGACATCATCATCTGGAATCCTATTGATTCTTATAAAGTTTCTTTTAGTTGTATTTTACACCTCAAAATTCCCCTAATGGTCGTTAGTCAGAGGACAACATGTGGCACCAATGATGTCATAGTAATGTCATCCCGATAGAATAAGCCCAAAATATTTATAATTATGCACAAGAGGTTCTGTTGAGAAGTGAGTGTCGAGACATGTCAGCTTATTAATAGTAGTGGAAACTAATTAAAAAGGTGTCTAGAGGACCCCTAAAAAAACTCAACCTATAGGAATTTCCTTGATGGGATTGTTGAATGAATTTTGTAGTGGCACCAAGCAGAAGGAAACGAGCCATGGAGGTAGAGCCGCTGCCAATAAAGAGAGGGTTGGGTAGTCCCCATGGACACATCAATGCAATGGAAAGACCCTGGTGGGTTAAATGGAGGTCTGGCCTTAGTGCTGGACATAGGATCCATGTAGTAGTGGAGGAATAAGGGCACAATGGTAATAGAAAGTGGGTCCAACCCAAGATCCAGGGATCTCGTAATGTTTAAAGAATTGAATTAAATAGAAGAGTTGGAATTGGGAGATATGGGGTAAGCGCCCGCACTAGTCATTATGCCACAAGGAGTGACCATGGGAGTGATAGTTGAGAAGATTTGTAGAGGTTCTTGGAAGAAGCTAAGTGTTGTTCCATGATCGCCTCACGTAGAGGTATGACCAACAGCGCAGAGTCGTTAGCAAAAGAAAACAAAAAGACTTGCATAGGGCTTAAAAGGGCTAAGCGCCCAATAGCTTAGGTTGTGGTCACAGAGACTAGTCCTATGATGAAAATCATGTAGAGGGACAAAAGAAAAAGGGCTTAAAGACAAAGAGTTGGAACTGCCAGTTAAGAGCTAGTTTTGGCAGTTAAGCCAAAATAGAACTGTAGTTAAAATTAGAAGGAACACCAATAAAACCTGTAACTTACCAGAATTAGCACAGAAAAATAGTTTAAGTGGGAAAAAAGGCAGAGAGGGTTAGTTTAAATTATTTATGGATCCCAGAAAAGTAAACATAGTCTAGAAGACAAAAGAAGTAGAAAAAAGGAAAAAATAAAGACTTCATGCACAAATTCAAAGCCAAAGATAGAAAAATAAAATCTATAAAAGAAGGTATCATCAAGCATAATGTACCAATTTATTTTGAGATAGAGCTTCTGGAATAGGGAGGTGTTGTTTTTCACAGTAATTAGATATTTCTCTTGGTGATTTTCAGGGGTGCCAGTGATAAATTGTTTGTTAGAAAAGAAGGGAAGGCATTCATGTTCATAGTATGAAAATGGATGAAAAATGAAACAATGAGTGTCAAAGCAAGTTTTAGGTTGTTCGTTGGGCGCTGGTGCTCCTTCCAGTGGATGCTACAGAATAGATGGGGTTGTAGCTCCATTTAGTTGCAATTGATAAACTAGGAAGTTGTAGCTTCCTACTAGTTGAAGCAAGAACTTTGTAATTGCAAGTTGTAGATTTCCCTATGAATGATTTGAAGAAAAAATTTGAAAGTTAATTTTTCTTGTGTGTTCCATTGTGATTGTTGATATTAATATATGTTATGGCTATTTAATTTATTGTTGAAATATTTATTGTTGAAAATCGGACAAGAAAAGGACATTATGAAATGTCAAGTAGAAGGATTTACAGGGTGGAAAAACATTAGAGAATCTGGAAAATTTAACTTTCTCTAAGGTCAAAAGAAAATTTTATCAAATTGCACATAGAAGACACTAGCACAATGCATTATGTGCGCTCTTTTCTTCGATAGCAGTGCAAGTATCCGTGGCTTTCCCTCAATAAGCCACATGGTCCTGGGTATGGCAGAAGGTCATTATCCGGGACCACTTTGAACACATCAGGAAGAAGATTCTCCACTTGAGGCTGCCCAAGGACAGCCGCCTAGAGCCACCTTAAGACCTCAAGTGAGCACACAATAGAATCAACCACCACTCTTGGTTCACTATCCACAATTGTATCAAGATAGGTAAGAAGATTTTAATTTTTCCTATAAAAGACCACCATGAGAAGAAAAATTTAGAACACATTGTTATGCTCGCCAAATTTCCCATGAGAAAACCAACAGTGTGTTGTCCAAGCAACAAAGGAGTGAAGGGATTCATTTGTTTGCCATCCAACATCTCAATCCCAAAGGAGAAGTGCATCAGTTGTCTATTATCCAATCACTCATTTGAGGAGAAGAGAGAGGCTTGCAAACAGCTTAAGGGAACAACGCTCCTTGCTTTGAGTATTAGAGCTCCATAGCTCTAAGGACTCACTGTGAGTTTTTTAGAGTTCTACCTCTTTTTACCACCAACGGCTAATAAAAGGGGATTTGTTCTTCGTTGGTATTATTAGTTCATTTACTTGATATTGAGCTTATGTTATATGTGTATTTGTTGTTTCTTATTTCCTCCTCTTTTTGTAGTATGCTATGTTTTATAACTAGTTTTTCTACATGTTATGATGCTTCACTAACCATCTAACAACCCATTTTTTCCCTGTGACATTGCTTGTAGGCTAGCAATCACTCCTATGAAGCACTGGTGTTTTTCGTAAACCCTTGTACTAAACACACCAACACAGGATTTGTGACTCCACTTATTTTCCCTCTTAAGCTAAGTGGTTGTGGTTTTGCATAACCTCTTTTCTGCTCAGGATTGCTGCAGTACTAGCCCTCCTCTTCTTCAACATCTCTCATTCACCCTCTGTGAAGAGATTCAGTTCAGGAGAAGCAGAATTCTTGCGTGCAGGAAAATTGTGCACATTCATCTCACACAGACGCACAAGTCCGTGCACGTTCAACTCAGATAGATGCGCGGATTTGCGTGACTGTGTAGAAATAATCCGAGCGGAAACCAGTGAGCCATTGTTCACTAATTTTCTGCATTTTTTTCAAGTGTAAAGTGATTGGAATCCCAAAATAAATCTATCAGCATTGTATTATGGTGTTCCTTGACTCCTAGGACATATTTTTAGCCCAAATTTAGCTTAGCTATTGCATAGTTCTAATTTTTAGTTTATTATCACAAATTCTCATAGTTTAATTAGGAGGAAAGTAAGTGGTTAAAATACACCCATGCTATCTGAATGAAATTATTAGTGATAATAAGCAACAAACACATATGTAATTAGCAAGAAGTAAGTGGCCCATATCCATGCATGTTTAGCTAGTTTCCAAATTTTTCCAAATTTTTGCATTAAGTTTAGTTTAGATTTTGCATTAGGATTCAGGACTAGGATAAAATTATCTAAGAAGAAAAGTAATATATTCTTCCCTTTCACCTCTTGGTGACCTCAACCATGCATATGAACGCTCTCTTTTGATATTTTTCCATCTCCCTATAGTGCAACATTTATTCTAAATAGGAAAAATTGTAAGTGGCCCATTATCCGCGCATCATTTACTTTTTGAAAGGATTAATCAAACATAGTTTAATTAGGAGGTAGCCTTAAAGGATCATCGCATATCTACATCATATAAACATTGCTATTATACAATTCATCACACACATTGGCAAACCATAAGCAAATAAAGACTCCTTAAAACTAACCATTAATTGAAATCATTAAAATCTCCCCACACGGGCCACAAGATAATTAATAGTTCAGATTAGGACCATTGGGGGTAGGCATCCAATAAGCCATCATGGTCATTTTACATTATTGAAACATAGAAGTTGAATTTTTAGGGAGCTTTAAACCCATCTATCCGACCACAGAAAATAATTCCCGAGCAGACCCGTTTCAGAGGGGGTTAAGCTTAGGACCAGTGCGTGCGGTACTATTTGGGGCTACCTGTCCCATCCAGTGATTGGTACTGGTAGTTGAATACCAAGAAGCTCAAGACTCAAATTCTCATGTGGGATGACAATACTTTAGTGGCAAAAACTAGGGCATCCTTCCCTATAGGTGACAGTGCAGGCAGCACTAGATCCTCTTTCCATTACCTTGGTTGATTACTCAGCTACTTGAAAGTGTCGCCAGTTCTTTTAGGATGTTGGCCCTAGTACCCACCAGAAGATATCTTCGTAAGGCCCAGTTACAATTGAGAGTGTGAGGATGATTAGGTCTTTTAGGATTTTTGAGTATTATACGTGAAACAATCAAGACCACATTTTTTTTTTATTGACTAATCACATAGGATTAATCTAAAGGGGAGATTTACCTTTTATTTTTTTTCTTTTTTTTTTACGTCTGTGATCACATTTTTCTTTGATAATAATCTCTCTCCTCTCAATAAAACTAAAAAATGTTTCCAAAATTAAACTGTGTCAACACCATAACGAACCCAATGGGACCTCATCGATCTAGACATTTTTTGGACCTCCCCCCATTAGAGGGATGAGTTCCAGGTATTTCTCCATTCGGGCATCAAAGACATCACACAGCTACACTTATTGGTTCATCCTTTATCGATGCATATTTAGTTGGGCACCCGCAAGGGTCACCCAACACCACACCCATGGAAACCCCCTCAGGGTCACCCCACACCACTCCTCCCACAACCCCCAAAGGGCATAGGAGCGCTACCTATTCGTGGAGCCAGCAGAACACACAACCGGGTACGTCAGATAAAAACCCCATACATACCCAGAATCATATGTTTTCATAGTCTACAATGGCACTCAACACTCAGTTAAATTTCCTAGCATTTTTAAACTTACTTGATCTATCAATGTTAACAAATGATCCCATTGCACACAATCCCATTTAGCCTCCCATGCCCACGAAGCTCCCTTCGAACATTCCAAAATTGGAAGGGAAGCAAGCAGAAGACCCTAGAAACATTCATCAAAAAATATTATTGATGATACTATTCGATTAAGACTATATCAGCGCACCGTAACCGGACTAGCCGCGAGATGGTATGTGGAGCAGCCTTTTGCTTTGCATGAAACCTTTAGCGCCCTCACTACTACGTTCCTCACATATTTTCAGTTACTCATCCACCACGATTCAGGAATGGAGTTACCAACTCATTTTAGGCAAACACCAGTTTTCCATATCTCGGACCATCTCCATGAATGGAAGTGACGTCAAAGTTTGTGTAAAGCCAAACTCGATGATTGAGTTCTACTGGATCTATTATTGAAAACTCTCGCAACAGATATTTCAAATTTTGTGGAAACTCAAGGACCTACTTCTGAAGAGGATGCCATTAGCAAAGCCCAACAAATCGAGCTGATATACACTTAGTCAGGATACATCTATAACATCCTTCCTAATGCCCCACGCCTGCAAACTTACAAATAATTGTAAGGCATGTCGAATATTGCAGACGGATTGATAGGGTCACTGACCCAAAGTCACCTAGGCAGTAGTATCCCATACCCTGGTTATGTGTATGATCCTAACCAGAACATCCAGCAACCAGGCTACCATTAGAGTCATCATGCACACCAATAGGGTGTTGTCGGACCATCATCAGTAAGGAGGATCATACCTTCCTGCACATGGGACCCAATACACACCTAGGAATGCTGACAGAAGATCTCCCCCCCAACAACCATATAAAAACCAGGGACAGGAACCCCAATATTCCCACTCCCCAACACAAAATCCACTGATGCAAAATAATGCACCAGTGAACTTCGTGCAACCTTATCAGTCCCAACCGCGCTAGTCATATGACCAGGATAATTGTAGTCATCCTCCTAATGTAGCATGGAAAAATAAAAAATTTAAACAAAAGGGAGATCTTGGATAGGGGGGAAATAACTAAAAATTCCCTTCGCGATCTTAGGCTGGGGGAAACGCCAACGGAAATAAAAACCAGGAGCCAAATAACTCCCAAGGGTAGAACAAGAGGGCTAATCTACGGACCAACCACTTTTGCGATATTTGTCGTGAGTATGGCCATTACACTCGTCGTTGTCCCGATCTCCCTGAGCTAAAAAATATTTAGGGTAACAGTGGACAAGGGGGACCTAAACAAGAAACAGATGTAATGCAGGAGCCCTTCCCCCACCAAGGGGAGGTTAGTACCCAACAGCAACAAACACCCCCCAATGATTCTGAAAACAACAACCATGAAATCTATATGACTGGTGAGGAAATTTTATTTCAGACATGGAATCGAAGTTATGATACCCCATCAAACACCAGTTCGTTAGGGGCTATCATGAGTTCACCTACTACACCATTTACCATATCGAAAATTCCTATTGAACCCTTACCAAAAATGGCTAAGGGTCGAATAAGGCGAGCAGGGAACCACTCCAAAGAGGCCCATAATTATAGCATCATGGATGATTTAGCACAATCTCCCACTTCCATGTCATCTTTAGAGGTCCTGCAATCTTTCCCAAAGCAAAGGAAAGCCTTACTTTCCATGTTAGGCGCAATCAACCCTGCCGATTCACTCCTAATCGCTTTTGAGTTAGATAAAGCCACCCCCAAGCTTCCTTCATTGGTCGCCTTCCAAACACCGATGTCAGTAAAAAACATCACTATCCACTAATGTATCATTGATGAGTGTGCATTCACATGCGTCATGTAAAAAATCATTTGGCAGAAGTTAGGATCTCCTGAACTAAATCTATCAGACATCACACTTAGAGCATATGACAGGCGCCCTTCTGCTCCCATTGGTCTCTATCAAAATGTCCCAGTTTTCTTGGCCGACAAGATGTTTCTTATAGACATTGAGGTCTTGGATGCTTAGCTGGACTATAATATACTCCTTGGGTGGAGTTATATGTATGTCGTGTCTGCCATAACATCCTTTGTCTTTCGGATTATGATGTTCACTCGCAAATATTGCATCATCACCGTCGACCAGTTGACATACCATGACAAGAAACCCATGACGAACACCGATGTCGTGCTACCCTATGTAGACACATCTACAAAATTTCTCACATGGTACCAGGAATATGGCCTCGACCAATTCAAACCATCATCTATCGTTGGAACATTCCTAGGAGATCCGCCTATCATACCAGAATCATTCGTTAATATCACAAGGGCCCTAGTGTGCATGATGTCATCATCAAACATTGAAATCATCCAGGAGACAGAGACTACTAGTAATGAAAACAAGGCCACATGCACAGTTTTTCTACTCTACGCCCTCTCCCAAACTCCATTTCTTCACCCTCCGCCTACCTTCGTGTCACAACAGGTCTTAACAACAGTAATGTTTCCAAACATGTCATTCGCGATACCTATTTGGTACCTAGTCCCACCAACCATGTTGGGAGCCCCTCGCATTACATCTACAGGAATAACCCTCATCCCTCCTTAGGAGGTGACACCGGTTAAAGAGATTCCCATAGCAACGCTGGTTGAAGTGACCAGGAAAACCCATAAAAAGGGAAAAAGATAGAAAACCCCATCATGCCAAGGGAACTACAACCTTGTGAATTGTAAAATATTGTAGGCCACCCTACCAATATCTACCCAGAGTTGAACGAATTGAAACCTCTCCTAAGCTTCAAAAGAAATTTTGTGGCCACAAGTTTTGGTAAAAAAGAACTAGCCACAAATAACCCAGGAAAATCATTGTCTACCAACCACACATGCACTATCCACAAAAATTATGGGAATTACACTCATCATTGTCCAAAATATCGCGATATAGGGATGCATTACATGCCCTAGAAAATCATATCAGGAGGATCCCCCCAATGTAGACAAATGGGGAATAACCTCAGGTCATATTATACATTCAGGAGGCACGATAGTCACCTGAAAGACTCCCATTTGTCCCTCCTCCTCCTATCCAATTTTGTGCACTCTACGACGAACATGATCATTTCATTGCTGACTGAGAAACCCTGGAGCTATTTCAAAGATGGTATCCGGTTAACCGTGTATACTATGTTGGCCTATGAGCAACCAAATATTCATGTCAGGTATGTGGTGAAGATCACCCATTACATCATTTCCATTATATCCCTCGCTTTTGTTTAGCGTTAACCAGTTTACACACAGCCATAATCGCCTCTTCCTAGAAGACGGCTCAGATTCAAAATCCATGGAGAGCTCGACAACACAAGAGTAGGTGAGAAGCAGATCCATTTTCTTTCAGTCAGTAGAAAGCGACCGGTTAGGGGGAACATAGTCACCCTGAACCCCCAACCAACATTTCCAAGGGACAATTACCCTATCCCATTCATCGACCTTCATGGATTTTTTCTCTGGGTATAATAAAATCCAAATATGGCACACTGACCAGTACAAGACCGCGTTCACCACCCCATGGGGCACGTTCACATATCGGGTTATGTCATTCGATCTTAAAAATGTTGGAGCCACTTTCCAGTGGGCCATGAATTATATCTTCCATGACTTGGCACACCTCATCCTTGCCTACTTGGATGACCTCACTGCTCGATCCAAGAAGCAATCTAATCATCTTGAGGATCTGCGACCGATATTCCAACGATGCCGACAATACAACCTACTCTTGAATCAACTCTATTGCATCTTCTGCATCATTGCAGGAATACTTTTGGGTTTTATTGTGTCCCAACAAGGGATTGGAGTGGACCCCCTCAAGGTCCAAGCTATCAAAGAGGTACCACCACCTCAAACCCTCAAGAAACTCCAAAGCTTGCAGGGAAAGGCCAATTTTCTAAGACTCTTCATGACAGATTATGCCACTTGCACTCAAGGATTCCTATGCCTCATCCGCTAGGAAATCCCATTCAAATGGGATGATCAAGAAGCCCAACAATTATTTGAGGCATTGAAAGAAACATTATCTTCAACACCATTGATCAGTCCACCAAAAAATGACAAATATTACACCCTATATCTATCAGCGTCCGAAACCGCTTTGGCTAGGGTGTTAATCCAGGAGGGCCCCGATGGTAAAGAACATGTAATTTATTACGTTAGTAAAAACTTATCAAGCCCCGCATTAAGGTATGAGCCCGAAGAGAAGACCACCCTAGAATTAATACACACAGTCCATAAACTTTGCCACTACATTATCTTTAGTACTACAACATTCGTCACAGATATCAACCCCATGAGATATCTACTCACTCGTCATTTGATGAACCATAAATATTCCCACTAGATAGTTATACTGCAAGAGTTCGACTTACAGTTTAGCTCCCCCACAAAAAAGAAGGCTTTAATTTTAGCTGCATTCGTCGCTGACCTCCCAAGTCAGACCAAAGGATCACTAGTCAAAGATTCACTACTGGATGAACATCTCTTCCTAGTGATGACCAACGACCCTTGGTACGGAGATATTATCTTATTCCTACCAACCCAAAAGTTCAAACCAAATCTCACTCATGATGACTGCAGGCACATACGCCACCAGGCCCCACGATACCTCATCATGGGAGATGTCCTTTATCGGCGGGGCATCGACACCATTTTACATTGATGACTCACTCACGACCAAGATGAGCAAGCCCTTAATGACTTTCACAATGGAGCTTGTGGTGGCCACCTCTCCGGAATGGCTACCGCCCAAAAAATTATGCGAGCAGGATATTTTTGGCCCACCTTATTCCATGACTGCATCTCAGTAGTCAAAAGGTGTGAGCAATGTCAATGCTTTGCTCAGAAGGCAAGAGCACCACTCGCTCCCCTAAACCAAGTCATCGTAGCTGGTCCCTTCTGTAAATGGGGGATCGACTTCATGACTTGAAACCCCACATCATTTGGAAACCAAAAATACATTATTGTAGCTGTCAACTATTTCAACAAGTGGGCAGAGGCCATGCCCACATCCGACAACACGGCAGAAACTACTGCACAATTTTTGTACAACCACGTCATCACCCTGTTTGGTGTACCAAAAGAGTTAGTCTCCGACCATGGAAAGCTCTTTGAAAACAATATTTTCTAGGATCTATCTCATTTCCTCGGATCCACACATGAATTTTCTTCACCATACTACCCCCAATCCAACAGACAGGTAGAACTTGTAAACAAAGTACTGAAAACAATGTTACAACGCATAGTGAATAACCACAAAACAAGCTGGCGCCACATGCTTTTCTCTGCCTTGTGGGCATACTAGTATACCTGACAGTGAAAACATCAACATGGTTCACACCCTTCCACTTGTTGTACGGGGTCGAATCCGTGATTCCCATAGAACGCGAAATCCCGAACGTAATTGTCGCCATCGACCTCCTCGATGACACCTAGCCTCTAGAGAAATGCTTGGTGCAACTAGAACTCTTCGATGAAAGCTGCTCCAACACAATGAGGCCCATAAAAAGTGAGTGAAAGCATTGTTCAATCATAACATCGCCCCTTGATAATTTATGGAGGGAAAGTTAGTTCTACACTACGATGTTGCGAAAGAAGCCCTAGGGCCCAGGAAGTTAGAAACCCTATGGAAAGTTCCTTATGTCATAAAAATTTGCCTCCTCAAGGGGGCATACATCTTGTCAGAACCCGATGGAAGATGCCTAAAGAATCCCGTTAATTGGCTCTACCTCAAGAAATTTTACCCATAAGGGTTAGGAGGCTTCAACCCTAGATATAACATGCATATAGCAAACTTTGTTTTTTTATCACAAACATCACAAAATTGTTCTAAAAATCACTCTGGTGTCACAGATGGATCATCCCTCCAACCATTTCTTTGGATGCATTTATGGAGAATCGCGATGGTCTCAAAATCTAGCAGTAGTCGCCTGAGTCATCTACTATCGTGATTGATCGCCATTCTTCACCAATGGAGTATGCATCGGATCAGCTACCGAAAATTAGGCAGAATATGATGCCGTCATCAGGCTCATGAGCGATGCCTTCAACCAAGGCATCCGCCACCTGCATATCTACCTTGATTCCAAGTTAGTGGTTTCGTAGTTAAATTAGGAATTTCAAGTACGAGATTCACAAAATTTTAGAAAATATTTGCATGCAAAAAGATGAAGCCATCAATTTGATCATATTACATTCATGCATGTACCAAGAAAAAAAAACCAGACAATAGATCGCATAGCTAACCACATACTAGACTGGAATGCCTCTCGTATAAACCATCACACATAAAACCAAAAACATAAAATATAGACTTCATCAGTTGTTATAGCATCATTTTTCACCTTGACATGATTCATGATTGCTACATGGCTTTATGGGCATCATCTACAGACGGACAAATCTTTACTTAAAAACAATGGAAATCCTTCATACGCGATCATACCGTGTTTTTCTCGCTGCATACGAAAGTACAACTTAGATTCTTCATTGTATGCCATTTTAATGATTAAAAAATATATAAAATCCCTAATTTCGCTACCGAAGTTGATGGTTACTCGTAGTTCAACCACTCCTGCACTGTGGGCTGTCTAAGCTCTCCAAACATGAAACTACTTGGAGGGACTATAAAAAGACCTCATATGTATGGCCTAAGGGAGAGAGAGAATTATTATTATTATACTATGTTGGTTCCCTATCCAAGTCTGATTCCCCGTGCCTCCTGCACTTTCCCAGTTCATTTCAGGAAACCCTTGTTTTCTTGAGATACACATCCCTTTATATGTTATCTCGTATGCACCTGTTTGGAAGGAGTCTTAGCGAGGCAAGGGCTGGACGGATCCGGACGACGGTCTGCGAAGGCCTTGGAAGGATCAGGTGATCTCTCCACTTACTTTTGTACGTACTATTTTTATAGTACAGAAGTATCATGCTGTTCCCGAAGTAAACGTGTTAGTGTATGCTTTAATGTATGAAGAATATTTGTTATACAAGCATTTATGATGATTTATTTAATGTTTTATATGAATCCCACTAACATATAGAGTAGAAATATACTGTACAACTTGTCCTTTGTGTTGGTTTCTTCTTGTATTTCAGGTGAAAGAGGAAGGACGGTTGCAGGGAGTTTGAACTCCACGTGGATCTACTTCAAACGTAGGACCAACGGGTAAACCTCTCATTCTGCTCTATTTCGTTTTCATGACCGTGCATGATCGTGTGAGTCTCTGTTAAGTAGTACGCCCCTGCTCTGTGGAGGTTGAATCCCAACCAACCTCTAGGGTGTTAAATCCCCGAAACAATCAGTGACACACAACATCCATCAAATCATATAACCATAGACACACTCTCAAGAGCCGCAAAAAATAAATCTTGCATATATACCAAAAAATATGTGTGAGTACAAATAACAAGTCATGTCTCTAACCCATAGGTCAGCTAAATATATATATATACACATGTATCCAAAATAAGGGAAGCATCCTCATAATGGGTGCTTTCCCTAAATATAAAGTGTCTCTAGGGCTGAGCCCCGCCAAGTGGGTCATCTGGACCCACAACTGCACCAGGTTCCAAAAATAGGAAGCAGTCAAAACAGAAATTGCCATATGATGTAGAGTCGGATGATAGCCCCTCTCTCAGGCCATCAATGTCTCTAGCCAGGCATCATCTAGATCATCAAAAAAATCCTGGGTAGGCATACCCTAGGTTAGTCTCTCCACTCAACCCCAAACATCTTCTAAGTCAGTGGATTGGGCCTTAGATGCAGCTAAATACTCTACCATCTTTACCACTCATACCTCTGCTGCCTCAGCATGAGAAATAGCTGCAGCATACTCGGCAGCAGCTGAGTTGCTACCCTCCCGGAAGGGCTAGCACCATCACCACCCTGATGCTGCCCTGGACCTCCACCCTGCCTCCCAACCTGGGGTTGAGCTCCTCCTCCTGGAACTCTTTGAATGGGTTGGTGTCCCACCAACCAAGTAGTAGGCCATCCAACTGCTCCCACATCTGCAAGAGAAAAAAATATAGTGCCAATGTCACCACAATACACATATAAATATACACATCATAAATACTCAACAAATGCAGAAAAACATAAAAAACATACTTGCTAGTCCCCACACATACCTAGTAGGAAGACCCATATTTGGATCTTCCTGAAATTCCATCCCAGAGTGTGCATATTCAAGGAACACCTGAGGGTTCACCTCAAACTAGGCCTCTGTGGTCACATTAAAATAGTGACCCACCTCTCCTCCCCCACCTCGAGGCATCACTGGCGGCCATCGCCTCATCCAAGGGTCCCGATGAAACCCAATAGGAACTGCCACCACGGGTTGCAGAAACACCACCCTCTCGAACATAATGCTACACAGGATGCTATCATATGTGAATAGCCTACATTCTCCTCGAACCTTTGCCATCTTGGACACCATACTGTCATAACAATGATGGGCAAAGTCAAAGAAATGTTGAGCCCAAAGCCGACACAGAACACCAATCTGTGGTCCTGACACCCTGTGTGGCATTAGGGGAATTTTGAGGTCTAAAATGGACCTCCTAAGGAAAATATAAAATAATAGTGGAAATAATAAAATAAGATTTGGTTACATCATCAAATTTTAGAGGGAAAAAAGGAAAAAATATTTTTTCAACTCGTATTTTCAACTTATCTCCATATGGGTTTACTCAAATTTCGAGTGGAAACACTCTTCGGATGGAAAATTTGATTTCCCATCCAAAGAGTATCCATGTTGAATACTTTTAATGGAGACTGCTACATGAAAAATGAGAAATACATGAAAAACGTGATTGTAAATAGATTTTTCATGTATTTCTCATTTTTCGTGTAGCGGGATCCATCAAAAGTATGCAACATGGGTACCCCTTGGATGAGGAATTAAATTTTTCATCCAATAGGTACTCCCACTCAAAATTTGAGCAAATAATTAGAGAGATAAGTTGAAAATGCGAGTTGAAAAAGTAGTTTTATTATTTTATTATTTTTTAATATTTTTAGTTTTTTACTCCAAATTTTGTGAATCATCCCCCATGGTTGACATCATCATCTTGAATCCTATTGGTTCTTATAAAGTTTATTTTTGTTGTAAATTTTTCTTAGGAGGCCCATTTTAGACCTCAAAATTCCCTTAGTGCGACAACAAACCAGTCAATTGCACGATTATAGCTAAAGCACATTGCTCAGCTAGATCAGTCACTGATGATATGAGAATGCACCCATACGAAAGGGGCACCCTGCCACAATGATGCTTCGAACAACAAAGGAGATATGCTCTCCCAGGTGGGAGAGGGTGAGGAAGTGCCTCACCCTGAGGCAGCAAACTGATCACAAAGTATATATCCTTCTCTGGACGGATAGGAACATCATGACCTCGAAACGCCATCACCTTGTGCCTCCTATTTCAACAATGGACCAGGTAGTGCAACAGGCAATCCTGCGACCTCAGGAGGTCATTCTCAAGAAACTTGAGGAGACCCTAATGATCCAATTACCTACAGACTTTGGCATCCTTTGCGACGGCCATACGAAGATCCGCCGAGTCTCTCTCTCTCCACAACATCCTGTCACTAAACAGAAGCACATTAGTGACATCAAAACTAAAAAAAAATCATTTTTTTTTCCAAAAACCTGCCTTGGCTTTTCGACACACCTGTTTCTCAGATAGGCACGCTGACCGCGTGTCTATATCTCAAACAGATGCGGAAGTCGTGCGCAAAAATTCCAATAGGCAGGAAATCTCCATGGAAATCCTCAAATTTCCGCGGAAGTCTCCACGCTTGAACCTTGATCACCTGCGCTCAAGGCTAAAAACAAGTAGGGGTCCATAAAAACCTAATTTGTATGGACCCCCCAACAGGAAAACTGAAAAAAAATAAAATGTTGGATGTTTAGGGGCCTACCTGGCACTAACAACGCGAATCCCTGGTACACAGGCGGACTGCAATGAAAAGAAAGGCTCGATAGCAAGCTCTAACCTCACAACTCTCAAATGACACAAATGAACTGAAATGAGCTATATTGACCTATATATCACCCTTTTCAAATTGTTTGAGGGATCATAATGGGAGCTCAAAATGCCCAATTGTGAAACCAAAAGTAACATAGTGGTCAACACCTCATAACACCCAAAGGAGGCTTCACACATTCACACCTCTGAAAAAATAAAATTTTCAATTCCGACAGGTATGCCCTCTCTTATCATTTTTTTTTAGTCAACACATTTGTTAATATATTTGAATGAAAAATATGCTTTCACTTGGGGTATTGGTTGCAGGTATTATACAGTACAACAAACCACCTGTTACAGCCTGCCCCAGTCACTGAAGGTTCCAAAGAAGGTATCATTCTACCCTCAGCATGATAGAGTCCCAAAGAAAAGTTCCATATCCTAACATCATTTCTCCACAAGAATAAACCATAGGTTTCAAACACCCGACCATGTTTATCATCTCCTCACCTTGAACAAGATAAATATTCTCGTTGATCGGTAGAGCCTCCCCCTCCATGGCGTCCATCACTCAAGTAGACCATACATCAAAAAATATGACTCCATGTCCATAACACCCCAGTCTCGGAAACACTTCATGTTCATCCATCCATCGTGCATCAAGTCAAGTTTTACCATATCACAATAAAATCCCTTTCCTAGAATACCATTTTCGCAAGAAGATCGAACACACACTATCACGTCTTGCATTTCACCTACCATACCCCCATCAACATAGCCCATCAAAGATATTTTCCATCCACTTCACCACCCCCGAACTGAGACTAACCAATGGGGCCCCCAATGTCAGCAAAAACACCTTCCTCACATCATCAGTGAGCGATCATTTTCATGTTTTTGGGGCACCTGTCTCTATGTTTATACAATCAAAACCCATTTCATATTCTTTTAGAAGGTGTACAAAGATTCGTTAGGAGAACATCCCCTACCCATCCATCCACTTTTTCTCCCCTGGCAGCAGTCCCTAATCACCCTGGGTTAGAGCTTCACACCCTTCACACAAAGCCACCATGACGTTCACAACAAACATATACCCACCATGGATGTCCTACCGACTACAACAGGGCTTTCATCATCATAAATAATTATGAATGCCAACTGTTTTTTTTTTTCAAAGCTTTGACCTTGGGCCACTAAACTCCCATCATCAGTTTTCAGCCACTTCTTTCCATCATGCCTATGTTAAACTATCATATCAAAGACTATGGTCCCTTGCATCAGTATTTCTCTCGATCGGTTGAGGATTCCTTTTTGTCGACTTCAACAACCATTCTCCAAAAAGGAAGCAATACCTTGGATGACTCTTCACCTCAATAGGGGCATCCTCAAATGGCACTATGGGAATCATCATTTACCATTAATGTCATCTATCCTCCTGACATTCGACTACAACACAAGCTTTCATGTCAAGATGGTATAGTACTTCACAACCATTGCACTTTATCAAAATTCATCAAAGACCCTGCCATTATAAGAATCTCTTTCAGCAATTCTTACACGGGAAGGTCCCAGTCATACACCTATGCATATAATGAGAATTTATTCTAAAATATGCCATACCAATATTATGCATGTGGGAACTACAATAAAATTATTATCAAAGAAAAAACTCCCCCGAGGGTGTCAAAAATTGTCGTCATCAACCAAATCATCAGATCACTACCATATAAGTGACACAAACAAAACCTTTGTCTGTCAGATAGGCTTTAACTGGCCAAAGCATCAAGAGAATGGGACATGCCCGCCTCGTAGAAATAATGTATTTGTTGTATTATTTTATCTCTTGCAGGTTTCCAACAGAACATGGTCCCTCTTTTACTCATAGTAAGGGGTCTCCAACCTTAGGCTGCATGCAGGTCACTCTCACTCTCTGTCTCTCAACATGTGTTATACAGGAAAAAAACTATAATGTATTTTGGCTATACAGCTCTTCCTAGACCTCACACATTAGGGGGCAACTGTTATCACTAGAAAATCAGACTAGCATAAGGATTTATAGGGTGGAAAAACATTAGATAATATGGAAAATTTAACTTTATCTAAGGTCAAAAGGAAAATTTATCAAAATTTGCACAGAAGACACTGGCACAATGCGCTCCACGTGCCCTTTTCTTCAATAGAAGTGCAAGTCTCTGCATCTTTCCATCAATAAGTTGCGCGGTCCTGGGTATGGCAGAAAAGGTCACTATCTAGGATTACTTTGCACACTTCAGGAAGAAGATTCTCCACTTGAGGTCGCCCAATTATTTCCCCCTAGAGCCACCTTGAGACCTCAAGTCAGCACACAATGGAATCAACCACCACTCTTGGGTCACTATCCAGAATTGTACTAAGAGAGGGAAGAAGATTTGAATTTTGCCTATAAAAGACCACTATGAGAAGAAAATTTAGAACAAATTGTTATGTTGGCCAAATTTCCCATGAGAAAACTAGCAGTGTGTTGTCCAAGAAGCAAAGGAGTGAAGGGATTCATTTTTTGGGCATCCAACATCTCAATCCCAAAGGAGAAGTGCACTAGTTTTCCGTTATCCAACCACTCATTCGAGGAGAAGAGAGAGGCCTGCAAACAACTTAAGGGAAGAGCCCTCCTTGCTTTGAGTATTAGAGCTCCATAGCTATAAGGATTCACTACGAGTGTTTTAGCATTCTACCTCTTTTTACCACCAGTGGCTAATAAAAAGGGATTCATTCTCTGTTGGTATTATTAGTTCGTTTACTCAATATTGAGCTTGTGTTATATGTGTATTTGTTGTTTCTTGTTTCCTCCTCTTTTTGTAGTATGTTATGTTTTATAGATATTTTTTCTACATGTTATGATGCTTCACTAACTATCTAACAACCCATTTTTTCCCTGTGACATTGCTTTTAGGCTCGCAACCACTCCTACCAAGCACCGATGTTTTTCGTACACCCTTGTACTAAACACACCAAAATAATGTGCACTAAGTAGAAGAAATTTTTAAATTGATAAAATTTTTACAATATTTATTCACTCACCTTCTCGATGTTGTCCTAGTTTCCAACATGCAGAGCAGATAACTATAAAACGAAGAAGGAGGCCTAAATTGGCCATTTTTTCATCCTTTTTCAGCCTGAGAAGAGCCTACATAGAGGCTTTTTGGTGTTCGGGACATAATCGCAACATTATTTTTATGATTTGATAATTTTCTATTGATGTAGGCAGAATTTTGAGCATATAATTTAAAGGGACAACAACGGAAGCTAGAACCAGAGATGCATCCCAGGAGGGGTGAACTCCATCATCAAATTGTTGTTTTTTGATGTTGCATGTTGTCTATTTTTCTCTATTTTAAATATTCATAACTTAACTAAGTTTAATAAGTTTATGTACTTTTTCAATTTTGATCCATTACCCACAATACTTAAACTAGCTTGCAAAATTTTTCAAGAAACATTCGATTTTTAATTTCAAATCAATTTGGTACTAGAAAATGGTTACTTTTAAGGTTTGAAATTTTTTGCAAGATTTTTTCTTAAATTATTAAAAGGTATAAATTTAAGAGAGAAGAATGAGTGCTTTAAAAACCATACCCTCAAATTGGTTCAAGGAGTTCACAACCTCCTAAAAATCCACCATTCAAGGCACGTGAAGAAGGAAATGAGCTTATGTATAAGGATGAGAGAGATTTATGAAAATATTTCTATGATATGTTTGAGATGGTGAAAGTTTTGTACAATGAAAGGATAACAAGGTTTCAATGAGAAAGTTTAAATAAAAAAAAAAGGTAATGATGTTTATGGTAGCAAGCCTCCACGTCCGCTTCCTCCTTCACCTCCATATTCACCTCCTTCAACACCTAGGCATACTCCTCCTAGATCTCCAAAAAGACATTCTATGTCTCCTTTTCTTAAGCTTGATGTCAAGTTTGAATTTCCTATGTACAATGGGGAAGTAAAAAGTTGGATAATTGGGTTCATTAGATTTAAGTTTTTTGTAGGATTAAAAATATTGATGATAATGTTATAAACATCCATCTTGCTTCTCTTTGTTTGGAAAGTGCATCCCTCATCTGGTGGGAGGCAAAAACTCAAGAAGATTTGAAGAAAAGTGGTAAAATTATCTCTTCTTGGAAAGATTGTATAGTTGCACTAATAAGGAAATTTTATTTATCAGCTTACATGCAAGAAGAAATTATGGATTAGAAAAATTTTAGACAAGTTAAAGGTCAAAGCATCCAAAGTTACACACAAGGATTTCGAAGAAGAGCTTTAATCTTGCGTGTTGATTTATATTCACAAGATACTCTCCTTAAATAAATAGGTTGATTACATATTTATTTGATACATACTATACATATTTTTAATCCCACAAATCTAGATCAAGAATGTGTTCAGGAAACTCGGTTAGAATCAAGAGGCAAGAATTCTCCTCAAGATACTAACAAGAAACCTTCCAAACATGGAGACAAAGGAAAGGGTGCGTTTAAAGGAAAAGGAAAAAATAATGCACATTAAATAAATATGGAGAGAAACTTACTTGTAAAAATTGTTCAAAAGAAGGCCATGATGCATACCATTGTTGGAAATTACATCCAGAAGTGAGACCAAATAATTTCAATAACAAGGGGAAGAAAAAGACTGACACTACAACTTAACAATATCTAGGATATGATTCAGATGATGAAGCCAAAATCATAGCCATGGGAATGTAAGGTAAAGCTTCTAATTCAAGTAATAATTCTTATAGTAAGCCTATCATCTTCCTTGCATTAATGATTGGCTAGATCAGTTAAAGGATTTTGTTTACTTTACTAAGCTAGATTTGAGAAATGGTTATCTTTAGATAAGTATTTTTGAATATGTTATTTGGAAAACCTCTTTCAAGACAAAACAAGGTTTTTTTGAATGGTTAATTATGTTGTTTGGGCTTTGCAATGCACCTGGAACATTCATGAGAGTTATGAATGATGTGTTGAGACCATTCCTTGATGATTTTGCCTTAGTATACTTAGATGATATATAGATTTTCAGTAAGACTTGTGATGAGCATATCAATCATTTGAAATAATTTTTAAATGTATTGAAAAAATAAAAGTTGTATTTGAAGATGTCTAAGTGTGAATTTGGAAAAACCTCTTTGGTTTATTTGGCTCATATTGTAGGAGGAGGGAAATTGAAGATTGATCCCTCAAAATTTGAAGTCATTGTGAATTGGCCTGGACCCAACACTGTAACAGAAGTTAGGAGCTTTTTGGGATTATGCCAGTAATGGAGAAAATTTATAGCTAACTTCTCACTCATTGTAGCATCATTACATGCTTTGAAAAGTGTGAAACAGGTATTTCAGTGGGGAGGCAAGCAACATAAATCCTTCAACACATTGAAAGAGAAAATAAATACGCCACCAATTCTAGCACTTCCATATCTTAAGAAACCATTTGAGATTTAAACTGATGCAAGCAATTATGCTACGGGAGTTTTTTTGATGCAGCATGGTAAGACAAGCTATTATTATTACGAAACCTTTACCAATGTAGTAATTAACTATCCAAATTATGATAAAGAGCTGTATTATTTGGTACAAATCATGAGGAAATGGAAGCATTATTTTATGGGTAAAGAAATTATTATTCATATTGACCATCAACCTTTGCAATATTTACAATAAAAAACCAAGCTAAAACAAGCTTGACATTTCAGGTGGTTGGTATTCCAACAATAATTTAATTTGGTAACCATGTACAAGAAAGGTATATACAACGAAATTTCTAACATGTTATCAACGCCTATTATTAAGACATCTATAATTATTAAGCATAACTCAATCATGCTTGAAAGTTATATTGAAAAATATGCTCAAGAATGACTCTTTCAGTTAAGGCAATCATGTTGAACACTTGGATTATCATGTTCATAAAATTTTTTTGTATCATCTTGGAAATTTATGTGTTCCACGGGGTGAAAGAGTCAATGTCATAAGGGAAGCCCACACTTCTCTTACTGATTTTCAATTTGGTGTAGGAAAAACAATTGCTTAAATTTAGAGGTATTGTTATTGGCCTCACATGAATGTAATTAAATCAAGATATGGATGAGGATGTTACATGTGTGCTACTATCAAGCCTAGAAATAATAAATTGTGTTTGTACACTCCACTTCGTATTCACTCTTGTCCTTTGGAAAGTATTTATATGGAGTTTGTAGGGGGACTACCAATGTCTAGGAAAGGTCATGATTATCTTTATGTTGTTGTGGAACGTTTCATAAAAATGTGTGAGCTAGTGCCATGTAAGAAATAGGTTACAACTAAAAAGATGAAAAATATGTTCTTCCAAAATGTATGGGTTCACTTTGGGTTTCCCACTTCTATGATTTTTTTATCAAGATTATCGATTTTTCAGGAAGTTCTTGTCAAGTTTGTGGGAACTCATGGACACCAAGTTGAAGAAGAGCATCGCATTTCATCCACAAACCGACGACCATACAAAAGTAGTAAACAAAAAAATAGTTCATCTCCTTCGAGGATATTGTGGTAAGCTTCCTAAACTTTGGGATGAGAATTTGCATTACATCCAACATGCCTACAATCGTGCCAAGAACTCATCTATGCAAGTATCTCCATTTGAAGCTTTTTTGGGTTATTTTGAAAAGTGTCCTCTTGATTTCATCTTTTTTAAAGATATGGAAGTGGATGGAAATAGTGATGTGTACAAAGCCAAGCATTTCATTGAAAAAATTAACCAATGCATCAGAGAGTACAAGAACAACAAGAGAAAAGAAAAGCTAAGTATAGATCAAGACATGAAAAGAATCAGTTTGATCATGATTTCCAACTGGGAGATTAATTTTGGTTGTATATAAGAAGGGAAAGACTTCAAGGTGAAGGTAAAAATCTCAATCCAATGATGTATGACCCTTTAAAAATCTTAGAGAAGATTGGTAACAATGCTTTCCTATTATGTTTTCCACCTTACATGCAAATTTATCTTGTTGTGAATGTGTAAAAAATGAGATTATATGAGATTCCAATGATTGATGATCATGAAGAGAATGTTCAAATTCCATTTATTGAATATTTTTCTCCTAAACATTTATATTACTTGCAGGAAGACTCAATTCTTTACAAGAGAATGATGACTTCATGCAAATGCAATGTGGAGTATCTATGAGTGGGGCTCAAAGATACGAATCCAAGTAAAGAAAGGTGGTTTGAGATCAAGAAAGTGAGGGATTTGTACCCTTACTAACTTGTTGACAAAAAATAGACTCTTGGTGTTGCAAAAGCATCCAGTGGGAAGGAATGATCCAAGGGATAAAAAATATGCTGAAAAATCAAGGTTCTCAAAATATCACAAAACAAGTTTCAAATCATAAATATCATCATTTTCATTCCAATGACACTTGAATCACCTCAATAAGACACTGTATGAGAAATATATCACGTTTTGAAGTTTTT
Source organism: Pinus albicaulis (assembly GCA_034641835.2). Taxonomy (NCBI): domain Eukaryota; kingdom Viridiplantae; phylum Streptophyta; class Pinopsida; order Pinales; family Pinaceae; genus Pinus; species Pinus albicaulis. The sequence goes on along the minus strand of CM076580.1, from coordinate 559,740,554 downwards.
CACAAACAACTAAAATGTCAACTTGCAGGGTTGACTGGGTAGTCCATATGATGATGTCATGTTGACTTCAGTAGGTTGCCTAGGTTGTACCGTGTTCAGAGGAGCCAATCCGAGACTGAAAAGAGGTGAAGTGAGATTGGTTGTGATGTTTATGGTTGGGCCAACCACAGTACACCACGTGTCCCATTGGGAGGCTACCATGTGAAATTATGGGAGGTCACCACATGATTGTATGGTGTTGGTAAAAACAAATTGTCGTTATCAACTGACCCTGCAAGAATTGAACCCATGACCTCATAGTTAACAACCAACCACCATATTGTTATTCCATTTTCAGTTCTCGTTACAACTACCCAACAAATTTAAATTTAAGTTAGAATGGTTGGCATGTTGGAGGGAGGAGGCAGGGAATGTGGCCCCGACCCCAAGTCATATGGTGTGACATGAACAGGGTGTAATGCAGAAGGTGAATGTGAATCCTTGGCCGTAGGTATCATTAAAAACAATGAAACCACTAGCGGGGGCTACGAAGCAGGGTTGGCGTGTGGCACCTAGCCTGTGGCCACATGGCCCTTCCTATGACCAGGACCCCAGAGCCATTAGGCACGTGACCTCTGGCCCTTGGCCATCAGAGAACTTTTGAGGTTTAAAATGGGCCTTGTAAGAAAAATGTACAACCAAAATAACCTTTATAAGAACCAATAGGATTCAAGATGATGATGTCAACCAGGGGGGATGATTCACCATTTTTTGGGTAAAAAAGAAAAAATAATAAAAAATAATAAAATAATAAAACTACTCTTTCCAACCCCTATTTTCAACTTATCTCCTTAAGATTTTACTTAGATTTCAAGCGGGAATAATCATTGGATGCAAAATTTAATTCCTCATCCAAGGAGTACCCATGTTGCATACTTTTGATGGACCCTGTTACACGAAAAATGAGAAATACATGAAAAAACGTGATTGCAATCACGTTTTTCATGTATTTCTCAATTTTCGCTAGAAGGGTCCATCGAAAGTATGCAACATTGGTACTCCTTAGATGTGGAATCAAATTTTTCATCCAACGAGTGTTCCCACTCGAAATTTAAGTAAACCCATAGGGAGAAAAGTTGAAAATACGAGTTGAAAAAGTAGTTTTTTGTCTAAAATTTGATGATGTAATCTAATCTTATTTTATTATTTCCAATATTTTTTTAATAATTTCCTTAGGAGGCCCATTTTAGACCTCAAAATTCCCCTAATTCCATAGTCACATTGGGTGCCACATGACTAACTCGAAGGCGAAAGACAAGGGCCTAGGTGCAAAATTAAACGCTCGAGAGTTTGCACAATCAACGGTGGAATTAGTGCTAAAACCACACTAATTTGTCACCTGAAAAATCTGCCAAGGAGGGAATTTGTAGAGTGGATAGCAGGAAAATGAATAAAGAGTCCTAATATGGCCATTGTTTCAGCCTTTTTGAGCCAAAGAAGAGCCTACATAAGGGTTTTTTGGTGTTCTAGACACAATCACAACGTTATTTTTGTGATTTGAGCATTGTATGTTGATGTAATTGACATTTTGATCATATAATTTAAAGGGACAATAGTATAACTGATCTGAGTATGAATGTTAGTTTTGATATGCTAATTTCATCTTCATTTTTAAAATTTATTTGCTGATCTTATGCTTTATGTACATAAGTTTCCTTGTTGCTTGTGTGTGTTAAACAAGTAATTTAGCTAATTTTTATGAGTTATTTTAAGAGAATAAAGTATGAAAATCAAATTTTGAACAAAAAAAACATAAATAACAACAAACCATCACAATTGATCCATCGAAACAGAGTTTTGATGAAGGAGTTCATCCCTCCTGGGCTACATCTCCTTGGTCTAGCTTCCATGGCTTGAGCCTCTATATTTTCTCAATAGTGCAAAAATTGTTGTTTACATGCATCAAATTCTCTTGAAACATACTCCAATGAGTTCAAAATGTTGAAATCTATAAGAAATGACTATTCATTCACCCCATTTGGCTTTTTGCTGATCTAGGCATGGCCTTCCTTCCTAGTAGCCCTGGGCTTCAATTTACTTCAAAGTGTCAAAACACCCATAAAATTTTTCCATTGCCCCTACAACCTATTACAATGTGTTTAAACGATGCCAATATGCTAGGAATGACTCTTCCTAAGCCAAAATGGGTCAAAAATTGCTCCAGTTATAACAATTTTTCCTATAATATCTCCTCCAAATCTGGACAAGACTCCAGATAGCTTTGAAAATATGGTGGTTCCACTGAAATTGGTTGTTTTTCTAACTCCACAACCATTCAGAACTAGATTAATTAGCAACAAATCTGCACTTAAATGTGAATAAGTGCATCTTAACTGCGCTTCTAAATGTCTTTCATAAACCAATTTAATTAGCATTAACCTTGACTTAATGGGATAATCTGTGATTAGGAGTTAAACTCTATTGCATTAACTCTTTTGGTCTGCCTATGGTATTGCAACAAGGTTGGATGGGGAGGGGGTTGGCCCCCTCTAAAACCCCTCCATCGAATATGGTCAACATTAAATAGGTGTTGGGTGCATAGATTGATAAGAACCATTGCAATGGCCTGTTGGTATGGGTGGAGAGTAGGTTGGGGGAGGTCGTGGGGTCGAGCCACGACCCCCGCCCAAACTCGTACATTTTTCTCCATGAACCATTTTATTATCCAAGGTTTAATTAAATATGCCACCGAAATATATGTCGATAATCCAAACCTTAGGTTTAACCATATGAGTTTTGGTTTATATGATTCGAAATTCAAACTTTGGAATATTACAAAATGCATCCAATTATTATAGTTCAGACCTTAGGATAGTAAATATGCCACCATAAAATGTATCCAACCTTAGCATAATGTCAACCACCATAATAATTAAAATTAATCCAACCAACATTTAAATTCAAATATTAGGAGCAAATCCCTCATAATAAAAAAATTTGAATTCAACCTTAGGAGGACATTGGGCAATTTCACCTTCTCAAACCCCAAACTGGCGAATCCTGTTGTGAGACTTGTCACAGTGCCACTGGGCATAAACTAGAGAATATTCCTTGCGTGCTGGCTGGGCTAACATATCATCAAATTGTAACTGTTCTGCAATTAAAAAAAAAAATTCATCTGGAGTTGGTTTTCGAAAAAACAAAATGTGCCAGATTCCTGGTGACGGGTCGGTCACTTTCATTTAGTTTCCAATCAATTTTGAGAAATTTCATTTTTGAGCTTATATACTTAGCCTCTAATCAAGAACCTAGACCCAGAGGTGTAGCTCAGGAGTAGTGAACTCCATCATCAAATTGTTGTTTTGTGATGTTGCATGTTGTCTATTTTTCTTTGCTTAAATCTGCATAAATTAACTAAGTTTAATAATTTTATGTCAGGTCCCTATATTACTAGTGCAGTTCCTTATTGTTGTTAGTGGAACCCCCTTATTGTTATTGTTGTACCCCGGTAGCCCCCATATTTTTATTATTGTACCCCATAAAAGGAACTATTGTTATTGTTGTGCCCTTACATTATTATTATTAGGTTAGCTAGGATTATATTGTGACCCCATGGAATCCTATATATAGAAAGGAGGTTTTTTCATTTGTATCATCCAAGAATTTTTCATTTATTTAATGTAAAGGAGGTTTCCCCCCTCAAAGTGGTTGATTTCTAAGGCGTTGGCCTCTCTTTTCTTCTATTTTTGGAGATGGTTTCATAACATTTGGTATTAGAGCTTTGGATTGTAGGGTTTCACTTCTTCAAATAGGTCATCATGACATTTTCTCTATAATTTTTTTTCTGAGAAGGTTCAAAAGCTAAAAATAACCCATTTGTGAAGAAATCCCAAGGAACGTCCTGTAAAAATTTCAGATCTTGGTTCGCAATATTTTCATAGATATGATCTGTGGATGTTAGGGTTTGTGCAGCCTCCCGAATTTCATCTCAAAGAGGTGACCTTGGGAAAATCGTCATAATGCTCTCTTTGAGCATCATATTGGAATTATATAAAAAGAAGTCGAAAGTATACAGACTTTAGTTTCCTGTGTATCAATTTCAGAGCCAAAGGAGGAAACAATGACACGTGGCATGCCGTACAAGTTCGCTCTACTAAATTAGTCCATAATTAGGTCATTGTGGGAGATTGGGCATAACTTTGCCTTGAAGAATCCAAATAAAGTCAGACCTATGGCATTGGAAAGAATATTCAAAGGGCTACTAAAGGACTGAATAATAACACTTAGGGATCCGAAATTACATAGATACATCAATTTCAATATCGAGCTCCTCAAAAGAAAGAAAAAGGTGTGTATTTTTTTTTTAAATTACATAAGTCTTGTTTGAAAAAATAGCTGAAGTGATTCCAAGGGAATATTGAAGCATAGATATCAGTATTGGGTTCTAAAATTCCCCCTAAAAATAATTCGACACCCATTAAGCCCTCATAAGGCTCTACTATGACTCATGAAGAGGAAGAAGTGCAACATGATATATCATAATTACAAGAGAAAGTGCAACAAATTTCACTCTCGCAAAGAGAAACAAAAAATGAAATGAAATTTTTGCAAAAAGGCATGGAAGCTAAGATGGATGGTTTGAAGAATGGCATGGAAGCTAAGATGAATGACATGGAAGAAAAAATGGAAGACATGAAGAATGATCTAAAAGCAGACATGGAAGGTTTCAAAAAGTTGATACAAAAAATGATTCGTAATGGTGAAAAGATAGTAGAGGAAACTCATGATGAAAAAAAATAAACGTTAATCATGATTTCATAAAATCTAATGTTTTATTGAAGACCCACAATATTCTAAAGATCGATATGAGGAAGTTTGATGACAAGGATCTTGTAACATGGATATTACAGATGGAGCAATATTTTGATCACAATAATGTGAAAAACACACAAAAGGTACACATTGCAACTTTATATTTAGAAAAAAACACATTTGTATGGTATCGATGGCTTTTCTCTTGTAAAAAAATTATCACTTGGTCATTTTTTACTGAGGAAATGATAGCACATTATGAGGATAGAAAGAGCAACACCTTCTTTAGCCAATTGATCAATCTCAAAGAAAAGGGTTCAATGGTGGAGCACATTAAGGACTTCGAAAAATTGAATATAAGGATAACTGATATTCTAGAGGAACACATGATTGATGTCTTCATAGGGACTTTAAAGGATAACATCCAACATGAGGTTCACCTTTTGGAACCTGATTCATTGGAGAAGGCATTCAGGTTGGCAAGAAAAAATGAATGTAAAATTATGGCGACAAGGAAGCCTACCACTCACATCTATAAATATGGAAGTGTTGCTACTCCTAGACTTCCACAACCTACAAGGTTGAAACCAAAACAATTGGAAGAAAAAAGAGAAAAAGGGATTTTCTATAGTTGTGATAGAAAATACACTAAAGGTCATAAGTGTGCTGAGAAGAAATTATTTTACATGGATTGTGAAGAGGAGGAAGAAAATGAACATGAAACTTCAAAAGAAGAGGATATACACTAGGAATCAACCCTATAGAAATAAGAAATTTTTTTGACCATATCCTATAATGCATTGGTAGTAATTACCACTCTTCAAACTCTCAAGATATAAGGACAAATCAAGAAGAAAAAGGTAATAATGTTGATTGATTCGGGTAGTACCCATAATTTTATTCATTGAAAGGTAGCCAATGAATTGAATTGCTTCCTATGCCAAACACAAAAGTTTCAAGTGATGGTTGCAAATGGAGGAACTATAAATTGCTATGGAAAATTCCATAATATCAAGCTAACCATGGGGGAATATGTATTGAATAATCCAATGCTTTCCATTCCAATGGGAGGTGGTGATGTTGTACTAGGAGTACAATGGTTATAATCTTTGGGGACGGTAGCTTTTAATTTTTAAGAAATTTTCTTGAAATTTATTTCGGAAGGAAACGAAGTTGAATTACGTGGTATCGCAGGGAATCCAGGAAAGATAATAATCTCTAATGTCATGACAAATCTTCTAAAGAAAGAACAACAAGGTGTAATTTCACAATTATTCTCACTAGAAGTTCCAACATCAAAATCATCTATTTCTTCAGATCTCCAAAAATTCTTAGACAATCATTCCAAGGTGTTTAAAACTCCCAAAGGGCTCCCACCTATTCGTGATCATGATCATGCTATTCATTTGATTCTAGGAATTTTTCCTCCAAAAATCGGGCCTTATAGATATCCTTATGTCCAAAAGAGTGAAATTGAATGTATGATTGTAGAAATGTTAGAGGCTGGTGTATTCAACCTAGTCAAAGTTCATTCTCTACTCCAGTAGTATTGGTGCACAAGAAGGATGGATCATGGCACATGTGTCTAGATTATAAGGCGCTCAATAAGCTCACTATTAAAGATAAATTTCCCATTCTTGTGATTGATGAATTATTGGATGAATTACATGGAGAAATTTATTTTACCAAGTTGGATCTTCATTCAAGATATCATCATATTAGAATGAAGATAGAAGATATTCTGAAAACAACATTTTAGAATCATGACGGTCATTATGAATTTTTGGTCATGCCTTTTGGCCTTACCAATGCACCTTGTACATTTCAAGGGTTGATGAATTCCATTTTCAAATCCTTCCTTAGAAATTTTGTGTAAGTATTTTTTGATGATATACTAATCTGAAACAGGTCTTGGAAGGATCATGTTCAACAATTATATGCAAAAACCTCCAAATGTTTCTTTGGAGTACAAGAGGTGGAATATTTGGGTCATTTTGTATCTCAGGAGGGTGTTAAGGTAGACCCTAACAAAATTAAATCCATTAAGAAATGGAAATTCCCCACAACCATAAAGAAGTTGCGAGGATTTCTTGGGTTAAGAGGGTATTATCGAGAGTTTGTTAAGAATTATGGGAGAATAACAGCACCTCTAACAACAGTATTGAAGAAAGATGCATTTTCATGGACTCCTGAAGCAACTAAGGCCTTTGAACATCTTAAAGAGGAAATGTACCTAGTACCGGTCTTAGCTACGCCAGACTTCACAAAAACCTTTATTGTGGAATGTGATGCCTCGGGTGTTGTTTTAATGCAAGAAGGAAGAACCATTGCTTTTGAAAGTCGTCCAATCAAAGGAAGGTATTTACAAAAATCTATTTATGAGAAGGAAATGTTGGAAATATTACATGAACTAAAGAAATGGAAACCTTACCTAATGGAAAGACACTTCAAGGTAAAAACTGATCATGATAGTCTTAAATACTTTTTGGAACAAAGATTATCTTCAGAAGAGCAACAAAAATTAGTCACAAAGATGTCATGTTATGACTTTAAAATCATATACAAAATATGGAAGCTAAATGTTGTTGCAAATGCACTCTAAAGAAAGTATGAAGATGTGGAAGCATTGCTTTGTGCCATTTCTATTATCCAACCAAATTGGATAACCAAAGCAAGGGATAAATGTAAGAATGACAAAGAAGTGTGGACACTCATTCAAAAGTTGCAGCAAGATCCTAGTACATATGATACATTTAGTTGGAAAAATGATTCCTTATGGTAAAAATATCGCTTATATATTTGTAAGAATTCCCAACTAAAAAGAATATTCTTTTGGAATTGCACACCTCTCTCTTAGGAGGACACCTAGGATTTTTAAGAACTTACCACAGGGTGAAGAAGGAATGTTTTTGGGATGGCCTTAAATCAAATACTTAAAAGTTTTTGGCGGAATGTTTGGTTCGCAAGAAAAATAAAGTTGATATAATTAAGACCCCATGTCTTATAAAACCTTTATCCATTCCAAGTCAACGTTGGAAGGAGGTTTCAATGGATTTTATCACAGGTTTACCTAAGTTCGAAGGAAAGAGTGTCATCATGGTGGTAGTCGATAGAATTACCAAGTATGCACACTTTTTTGCATTATGTCATCCATTTAAAGAAAATGCAGTTGCTACTGCATTTATGGAAACAATTTAAAAGCTACATGGAAACGCAAAGTTTATTGTTTACTGGAATTTTTTGAATGGAATTATTTTCTTGTTTGGGTACTCAACTAGCGCATAAATCATTTTATAATCCTCAATCTGATGGGAAAAATGAGATAGTGAACAAATGTTTGGAAGGATATCTTCGTTGTTTTGTATCTAATAAACAAACACAATGGGTCAAGTAGTTACCTATGGCTAAATGGTGGTATAATAGTTCCTTCCATACTGCAGCAAAAATGACCCCATTTATGGCACTTTATGGATATCATCCACCGTCCATCACATCATATTTAAGAGAAAATTCTAAGGTTCAAGGAGTGGAATATCACATCAAGCATCAACAAGGATAACCTAAATTTGACACAAAATCGAATGAAACAACAGGAAGATCAACATCGCAGCAAGAGACGTTTTGATGTAGGAGACTGGGTATTTTTACGACTACAACCATATGAAAAAATGTCCCTCAAGCAAGCTAAGAAGGATAATAAATTATCTGCAAAGTACTATGTTCCTTACAAGGTGTTGCAAAATATTGGTACTATGTCATACAAATTGGAGCTTCCTTCTTCTTCTCGAGTGAACCCAGTCTTCCATGTTTCATGCTTAAAGAAAGTTATAGGTGACAAAATTCCTATTCAAAAAATATTGCCAGAACTTGATGAGGAAGGAAAAATCATATTGGAACCTGAAGCAGTCATGGAAATAAGAACTCGACAGCTATGAAATCGATCAATTGCAGAGTATCTCATCAAGTGGAAGAATTTACCCACTAAAGATTCCACATGGGGGGATGATAATTTTATACAGAAGCATCCAGAGCTACTCGAGCATTGAGGACAACAATTTTTTGAAGGAGAGGGGCATGTTAGTTCCCTATATTAATAGTGTAGACCCTTATTGTTGTTAGTGTAGCCCCTTATTGTTATTTTTGTACCCTTTTAGCCCCCATATTTTTATAAGTGTACCCCATAAAATCCACTATTGTTATTGTTGTGCCCTTACATTATTATTGTTAGGTCAGCTAGGATTATATTGTGATCCCATGGACTCCTATATATAAAAAGGAGGTCTTGTAATTTGTATCATCCAAGAATTTTTCATTTATGTAATGTAAAGGAGGTTTCCCCCTCGAAGTGGTTGATTTCTAAGGCGTTAATCTCTCTTTTCTTCTATTTTTGTAGCTATTTTCATAGTAGTTTATGTGCTTTTGTAATTTCGATTCATTTCCCATAGGAAATAAACTAGCTTGCAAATATTTTCAAGAAACCTTTAATTTTTTATTTCAGATCAAGAGGGAAAATGATAGGAATGGAGAGGAATACATAACTATAGGATTTAGAAATTTTTGTGGCCATTAGAAGTGTTCTTCACTCGAGCTTTCATTTTTCTTAAATGACATTTATAGTTATTGGAATTACTAGAGAAATTTTATGGGAAATACTAATTACGATTTTTTGGTTCAGACTCATAAAAAATTCCTAATGTCTATATCAGATGATTAATCTAGATTTTAGAAAATTTCATTAATGGGACCACAATAGTTTCCTCTTTAATAGTGGTATTGTCCAACCCAATTTCTAAATAATATAGTGCAACCGAATTATCTCCAATAGTGGCATTATGTTTAAAATTATCTATGGAGAAACCAATGATCCATATCCTAGCCTCTTATGATGAAGCTTTTAGTAAACCATCAAACTTAGCAATAAATGTATTCTTGTTTTCCTTAATGTCAAACCCTTCTTTTGTTATCACCTATGTCATCCATTAATGAAGGCCCTTCCAAAAATATTGTCATTATGTTACCATTGAATAATATTGTAGATCTTTATTTCTTAATATTGTCACAATGTTTAACTGATTCTCTAAGTATTATCAACATATAATTGTATCATCTCCTAATTTTCAACAATATTGATATTATGGAAAATTACATTTCATTATTTAGATGTGAATTATGGTTTTGAGCTTGTACATAAACAATTTGACATATTTTCCATAAAAATATCAACATTTCTCTATTTTAGAATGTAATATTTTCTCTATTATAGTAATATTACGCCCTAAAGAAAAATCCCTACTAACAATATATCAAATGTCAAAAAGAAATTTATATTTATGATAAAATTAGAATTCATGGTTTCCTTATTACTTTGATAAATTCATTAGTATCTTGGACCTTCGTTGATAACATAGGGGTATCTTCTTGGTCAATTGGACCTTGTATAGGTAATGGTTCAACCATGAAAGGTTTAGGATTTAGGATGTTCCCAAATTATATCAACATTTACTGCAAATCTTTTATTTCCGCTATCGGTCATCCACAATATGCCTAAATATATCTATGTTATATTTTTCGATTTTTTTAGTTATAGGTGTGTTCAAATTTATTAGATGGATTTCAACTTTCAATTCCTATATCATGCTCTCTCCCTTTAATTTTACTTTAGAAACTACCATTTTATTTTTATTCCTACTAGAATTGGAATTTTGTAAGGTAATAAATTCATCTTAATGTTTTGTGTTATTGTAGCACAACATTATTATCCTCAATATTTTCATTAACTTACATGAAACAATAAGTCATGGATGCATCTTACTCAAATCTAGATTTGTTTGGATTTCTTTGGATGCTTACATTTCTTACCATTTTTATGAAACTACCCAAACATTAATGCATTTACTACAAATGGACCTCTTCATCTTGGAAGAAGTGATCAATACATACTCCTTATCATGTTTAAAGTTACTAAGGCCATCACCTCCATCACCATTTCCTAAACTATTGTTACTATTTTTGGAACTACTTCTAGTGTGTAAAAAATGACATTTTATCCTCAACTTCCTAAAATGTTTAGGTTTAGGTTAAATGAAATTTTATTATTTACTATGTGACTCTTAACATGAATTCCCCCTTGTGCATTCCTAATTAGAATTAACATGTAAGGAGTCATCTTGCAACTTGTGATTTATCCTCTCATAATGGCTTTCATTACTCTTATTGTCTAGTGTGAGTCATAACATACCCCACCACCATTGTGCATTCATTATGAAAAACAATATGTAAATAATTATGTTGCAATTTCTACTTTATGTTATCATAATGAATTTCATCACTCTTATCATCTAATGTAATATTCCCAAGTTTTCACTTGATATTTGGAATATTAGAGTTCTTAATTTTCTTAATGAATTAAGTAAATAAAAGGGTGGAGGGACCCATAATCCTCAAAATGAATAAATATCCACTTTTTATGTGTGAATGTGGATTGATTAAGCCTAGATCTACATAATGAGGTAGTGGAGCAATTACTAATGTGAAAGAAATGGAGATCATGCCTCATTAATGAGATAGATCATGGAGGTTGAAGCAATCAACTGAAATCATGGAAGGGATCAACTGAAGGATCATAGAGCATTCATGATGAAGTGATGGAGTTATTTATGCAATTAATGCACACATGATGGAGAGGGTGTACATTGCACCTAGACATGATGGATGACTTGGAGAGACAACGCAATCAAACATGGAGGTTCATGTCCACATGCACAATGTAGTTTAGATGAGGGCCAAGGCATGGGAAGGCTCCAAAACTATATAAAGGAGATGAAGGAAACAATGAAGGCAGGCTATTGAATATAGATTTTGAGGTCTGTTTAGATCTAGAATTTTCATGTGACATTCCATGCTTTCTTGTGTTGTTTAGCAAAGATTGCAAGTGTTGTTTAGCACAAGGTGTTCCTGGTTGGGAATCCCTCCTCTTTCTTTGAGAAGATCTGGAGAGAGTGTTGTACTTCATTCTACATTAGGCATTGATGTCACATATATTTTCCTACTTTCTGCAGAACATCCATATTCAGAAATTGTACATTTCTGAAGATCGGTTTGGGAGGTGGAGGTTGTCATCAGTATTTCAGCTAGAGAAACAATGCAGGTTTATTCCTATCACCTTGGACTTCAAGATCAACTTTCCTAGGGCTTCATTTCAGATCTGGCATCAGGCCAAAATTTATTGACCTCCTATCAGAAGTAATTCCATCCAGAATTACGCTGTCCATTATTGCAGATCCAAAGGAGGAAGGAAGTTGCTAGCATTTCAATTAGTAATCCTGTGAGGGACCATCCCCTCACCTTGCCATTAGTATTTCCATCAGCCTGGAGCCTATTGTAGCATATTTCAGCAGGCATAGAACCTCTCTCTCTTGTACAATGCAGTTTCTGTAGCAGCTGCATATTCAGTTGCTGCAATTTGAAGGAGGAGGAAGAGAAGGCTAGATCTCAAGCTCCTAGCTTATAGATATGAAGGAGGTATCAGCCCTCAAAGCTAAAATTTGTTTGTAAAACATATTGAATCCATATTTGGTTCATATCTAGCTTCAAATCTGTAAGCCTAGCAGATAAAGGATCAAACCCTAGGAGGGTGATTTTCCAAAGTTGTAGATCTAGAAAATCCTTTCTGGGCTATCTTGGGTTACCATCACATTGGCCAGATCTTGAATCTTAGCATCATCGGAGCTCCTAAGCACCCTAGATATGCTTTTCATTTTGTATAATATTCATGTATATCAGTAGCAGAAGGGACAACGCAATATTTATTCCTATAGGCTCACCAGTTACGTAGTGCTAGTTGCAGCACCATTGTAGGGTGATTCTAGGCCATCTCTTGGGCTAGATCTACTCATCTTTTGTACTTTGTGTAACTGATTCATCTCCATATAATGAAATGGCTCAGCTTCTCTGTATATTCTGATGTTGTCTTTGGATTTATTTTTTATTTTTTTGCAGTTCTTATATTGTGTTTAAGTATTACTACATTCTCCCTTTTGGGATATTGCAGTGGTATCAGAGCATGATCTTTGGCTCAGCTTGTGGACACTTGATCTTTTGCATCAAAAGAAGAAGCAGATAGATGATATTTATCATGAAGGAGGATTATAGTCTTGCCACTCCTCTCTTTAGATCCATGCAATATCTCTCCAAGGAGTTCAGTCAAATGAAGAGAGAAAGGCAAAGGAAGGATCCAAGAAGGAGATTTGATGAGGAAGGTCCAAGCACTTCCTATCAACAGAAAATAAAACCAGAGAATCACAGATCTCCTCATAGATCATCTATACCCACTTTCCTTGAAGAAGGTGAGACATATAGAAATGAAGAATGGAAATAACATGAGACTCATGAGACTCTCAGTCTATATCTTGAAGAGTACAAAGCACATTCTAGAGCTTTCAAAGAGAGTCTAACTCTCCAAGAATTATTTGAACTCAAAGAAGAAAGATGATCCTATAACAACAATAGAAGGAAGAGGCACAATAGATTTTGTTTGCCTACATTTGATGGATCTTCCTCAAGCACTATTAAGTCTTGGAGGAAAATTTTAGTTACATTTTTCATGCTACATCCCGTGGCTGAAAAAGAGGTTGTCCAAATTACAAAACTTCATATTTTAGGTAAAGCCAATGGTTGGTGGTTTAGTCACATGGAGAATGCAAAGGTGACTAGATATTTAGATTTCCTTCACAAGTTGGGGAAGAATTTTGATGGGAGAAAACTAGAGATGTGTCACAAAGAGACATTTCCTAAGAAAATAAAGGAGGATGTCATTCTTGTCACTCTGGACAAGAAGTCACTACATTCACCACCAGCTACAGAAGTACTTACATCTGGAGAAGAGATACTTGCACCTTTACAAATTAATCTTGAGCTCTTGACACATAGAGTCCCATGCATGATTCAGGAGATGCATGAGGAAGAGGAGGAAGATTCCAACATTGGTACATTGGTAGAAGAGCAACCATCTCTCTTACAAGCAGTTGGAGACATCATTGTCTCGGTTGGAGGAACTCTTGTGTTCTGGCAAGAGGTTCCCACCCATCAATTTATCCAAGGTATGCATACATCTTCACCACATATTGTTTCAGTAGATCTTATTGAAACATATAAGGACATTCCATCAGGGCCAATGCATAACCAAGGGTTAGATCAAAATGTTGATTTGAAGCAGCAAACTATCATAACACAGAGGACCCTTGATCTAATAGAGGAGATGAAAAGATATCCCAGTTCAGGGATAATTTTAAGGATGGAAAATTATCTTGAAGTTTAAAAAATTGGCAAATCTCACTAGTCCCTAATATGTAGACTATAAAATTTTTATTGATGTATTGTAAAAAAATCAAATTTATAATGATAATAAATATATTGTCTATATAATGTTGGCGATTTTTAACGTAAAAAAATTTTATATTGTAAAATTTGGGCGAATCATTTTTATAAAAAAATGGAAATTAGCAAATATTTTTTTCGGAAAAACCATCGAAAATTAGCCCACCTGTGAATATTAGCCCCTAAAATTTTCCATGTCCCAGTTTGTCATTGATGGACTAAATTCAACCCTTTGAGTTGGAGTGTAGAGTTTTAGAAAATGGGATGAGTATGATTGCATGTACAATGACTGGTTATGAGATCAGTATTGTGCCTTGCTTTGAGACAACACATGTATTAACATGCAGATTTATAGCATTGTCACTTAGTAGTAGTGATAATGAAGGATCCCCATTATTCTTGGAGCATTATGAAGGTAGCTTCACTCATGAAGCAACAGAGGTTAATATGAGGAATGGTAGACATATTGAGATGAGAAATATTTTCCCCTTTCTTGGACACTTTCTCAATGAGAATCTCATAACTCAAAGAGAGACTTCTACGTGCAGCAGATCCAGAACCTCATTGGTTTTGGAAGGCCATGGATGAGAAGAAGGTCTCATTGAGAGATCTCATTGGAGGTGCACTTGAACATTTCATGGAGTGCAAGGTTCTTCATCAGTTTGGGAAGGATGGTATTCTACAAAGGGAGGATACCATGTTTATGCAATACATCATTTATCATCCACATTGGGATGAGTGGGTGAGAATGATAAGCAAGGGGTTGCATGACCACTTGCAAATATATGACATCAGCCAACAAAAATCTTGGTTACGTTGGTTTCTCTTAAGTGAGTTTGGTTACTACCCAAAGGATGCCATTTCTTTGATCCATGCCTTGAAAAGCACTAATGTAATGAAGGAGGCATGGCTGCACTATTTGCTCTTGGGTGAGTATTGTTACTACCCAAAATTCATATTTTATTGTCTCATTCCTTGTGTAACAATGATAATTTTCAGCAAAAAGAAGGCATGTTCATCTTTGAATTCCTAGGAGAGTTTGGCCATCACATGAAATATCCTATGTTTATGTGTTTTGTATTGATTGTGATGTGATTGTAATATGGAATAGTGCTCTCATGATGTATGATAGTGCAGTTTGCTTGTATTGGGATGGTATGAAATTCTATATGTCCTTCAACATGTTGTTGGTACTCCATGATTCACATGATGATGTGAAGAGGTAACAAGATCTCTTGTTGCTTTGGTTGCTTTTGGGGGAGTTTGGCTTGACCATATTACAAGGAGGAGAGGGAGGATGGCAACAAGAAGCCCTAATCCGGTGGTTATTATTTGGAGAATATGGTTTGACACTTTGGTCTACCCATATGTCTCTATTTCTTCTTTTGCATAATGTTGGAATGATGCTTGGAACCAAAAAGGCCAACAGGGCTAGAGATAAGGGCATGTCAATGCTCAATGTACTTCATGAAGCATGGGATGAAGAGATGTACTGTGAGATGGAGCTTTTCCTTTGTGGGAAGAACCACTTTTTTTATGTATCTCATGTATTGATGATGATGTTGGACATGATATGATTGTCACTTGGTACTTCATGATGGAAGGAAGACATCTAACCATACAAATGGAGTTCATTCTATACATTCTTGAGAGACAAATTTGGAACCAAACATGCATGATACATTGAAGCAAATGGAGGAGGCCTTCCTTATGTGGATGCCATTTGGAGGCAAATGGATGTCTATGCATCTACTTTTGCAGTTGCTTGAGGTCAAGAAATATTTTGCCAAGGAGGACTGTAATATTCCCAAATTTTCACCTGATATTTGGAATATTAGAGTTCTTAATTTTATTAATGAATTAAGTAAATAAAAGGGTGGAGGGACCCATAATCCTAAAAATAAATAAATATCCACTTTTTATGTGTGAATGTGGATTGATTAAGCCTAGATCTACATAATGAGGTAGTGGAGAAACTACTAATGTGAAAGAAATGGAGGTCATGTCTCATTAATGAGATAGATCATGGAGGTTGAAGCAGTCAACTGAGATCATGGAAGGGATCAACTGAAGGATCATAGACCATTCATGATGAAGTGATGGAGGAAGTTGTGAAATTAATGCACACATGATGGAGAGGGTGTAAATTTCACCTAGACATGATGGATGACTTGGAGAGACAACACAGTCAAACATGGAGGATCATGTCCACATGCACAATGTAGTTTAGATGAGGGCCAAGGCATGGGAAGGCTACAAAACTATATAGAGGAGATGAAGGTAGGCTATTGAACATAGATTTTGAGGTCTGTTTAGATTTGGAATTTTCATATGACATTCCATGCTTTCTTGGGCTGTTTAGCAAAGATTACAAGTGTTGTTTAGCACAGGGTGTTCCTGGTCGGGAATCCCTGCTCTTTATTTGAGTAGCTCTAGAGAGAGGGTTGTAATTAATTCTACATCAGGCATTGGTGCCACATATCTTTTCCTATTTTCTGTAGAACATCCATATTCATAAATTGTACATTTCTGAAGAACAGTTTGGGAGGTGGAGGTTGTCTTCAGTATTTCAACTAGAGAACTAGTGTAGGTTTATTCCTATCACCTTAGACTTCAAGATCAGCATTCCCAAGGCTTCATTTCAGATCTGGCATCAAGCCAAGCTTTATTGACCTCCTATCAGCAGTAATTCCATCCAGAATTATGTTGTCCATTATTGCAGATCCAAAGGAGGAAGGAAGTTGCTAGCATTCAACTAGTAATCCTATGAGGGACCATCCCCTCACCTTGCCAAAGGTATTTCCATCAGCCTGGAGCCTATTGCAGCATATTTCAGCAGGCATATAACCTCTCTCTCTTGTACAACACATTTTTTGTAGCAACTGCATATTCAATTGTTGCAATCTGAAGGAGGAGGATGAGAAGGCTAAATCTCAAGCTCCTAGCTTGTAGATCTAAAGGAGGGATCAACCCTCAACGCTCAGATCTGTTTGTAGAACATATTGCAGCCATATTTGGTTCAGATCTAGCTTCAGATCTGTAAACCCAATAGAGAAATGATCAAACCCTAGGTGGGTGATTTTCCAAAGTTGTAGATCTGGAAAATCCTTTCTGGGTTATCTTGGGTTCCCATCACATTGGCTAGATCTTGAATCTTGGCATCATCAGAGCTCCTAAGCTCCCTAGATCTGCTTTTCCTTTTGTATCATTTTCATGTATATCAACAGTATAAGGGAAAACACAATATTTCTTCCTGTAAGCTCACCAGTTACGCAGTGCTGTTGCAGCACCATTGTAGGGTGATTCTAGGCCATCTCTTGGGCTAGATCTATTCATCTTTTATACATTGTGTAACTAATTCATCTCCATATAATAAAATGGCTCATCTTCTCTGTATATTCTGATGTTGTCTTTGGATTTACTGTTTACTTATTTGTAGTTCTTATATTGTGTTTAAGTATGACTGCATTCTCCCTTTTGGGATATTACATCTAATGACTCCAACTCAACCATGATTTTCCAATCCTCAAAATCATGGGTGATACCAAAATTTCCTGAGTTTGTCCTTATCTAAATTTACATGTTTGAAAATAATAATAACTATTGGAAATGAATTCAACTATTATTAAGAATGATGTACATAGAAATAAAACATAGAAACCATTGCATTCAACATCCAAGGTTTCTTGTACTTTTGGTAATTGTTCACCATAACCCTAACGGATTAGTTTTCCAACACTTAAAACCATATTTTGTCATTTGATTGTATTCCTAAATGTTTAGAGATAATTATTTCACCATGTTTAGGCATCACTCACACATTAAACACTACCTTAGTTTGTTCTAATTCAAACGGTCAATATTGCCTCCAACTGCACACTGCCTTGGCTTATTCAGAATTATAGGGTTAGTGCAGCCAAGAAAATTCAATATTTTAATAGATGTAGCTGACCCAAATTTTAGTATAATATAGTTTCTTAGCCAAAGTCGAACATCCTGCTCTCTTTTTGAGATCTATTTGTTTAATTTAGCAACATTAGTTGCATTGTGTAAGAGGGTCTAGGGACAAGTAGATCAGCGTAATTTCGGTGGTGTTTGGCAATATGTTTTTTGTGGTGATTACTGAGTCTCGGTGTTGTAAGCAACCTTCTCCTTTCAATGTTGATTGTTTGGTATACCTGCAGTCAATTTCATGTGAGCTATTTGAGGACTATGGCATAGAAGAAAAGTGCAGCAATTGAGAACTTATTTATTGTTACTGATTTCTTGAACATGTATTGGATTGGGAAATTTGGCGTATGGTATGTGATTTTAGTGGGGAGCATTGAGGAGTTCCAACAAGGTTCGACATCGAAGCTCAACTTTGACCCATTATGGGGTCAAAATTATTTTCACTCTAGTGCACATAAAAGTAACCATTATGAGTAATCTTGCTCACTTACAGAGATGTGATAAGGACCATGACTAAAGTATACACAAAGAAGGTGCAATAGATTATTTTTTAACCCTCTCTTCATGGTCTCAAAGCCATGACTCAAATTTTCCACTAGCATAGGCGGTCCACCTCTATACCAAAAACATGCATTACACTTTGGGATTCTCATTACCAAAGAAACCCCAAGGCCAATCATTTCACTCAAGCCCTTGCTTTGGCATGTGAATACTTCTACATGAAAAATGTGGTTGTTTACCCTCAACTATATAGAATTTTCACTCGATTATTATAGTGCCTACAATTTACAATAACTCAGTTCAATTTACTTGATAAAAACCAACCAAAAACAGATCACAACTTTTACACTATTGTTAAAACTGTAAAACTTGATTCATTAATCCTGTACCATTATAAGAAAAAAAAAAGTATCCAAGGATCATTCATTATTAGCATAATTTTTATAATATTTAAATCTTTGGCATAAATAATATTTCATGCATCATTCATATATAATCTAATATTAGCTTTTGATTCTCAATGTCCAAAATAAAATCACTATTGAGATCTGTTTGTTTAATTTAGCATTTGAAGTAGTATTTTGTTGTGTACTTTATCTTTCAACTAGTTTCAGATCCATCCTTGGGCCTACTCCCTCATGGGAGGGCCTAGGGATGAGTAGTTAGTGTTTTTACATGTGCTTAACTATGTAGCAATTTTTTCTTTTGTCTTATGTTTTTCAAATTACTTTGAAGTGGTATGAAAGTTAGAAGAGCTAAGGAATTTTAATGTTTGTAGGAAGAGATTCGCATTCACCATCTTATAGGGAAATACAACACTCATCGAAGGCTATTTTCTAATAGACACCATCGTCATGTGTCGGGAGATCCAAGTATATTAGAGCCAAAGAGCTCAAGAAACTTAAGAATTGAAGTCACTGTTGCTGATTTTCAACTTTAAATTCAACGATGTTATATGTTGTAAGTCACTTGTGCATTTGATTTTAGTTTTTTTTGGCTATATTTGTGTATTCCATTGTCCTTTTTAATTTAAAGGGTGCATATTTTGTTTAATCTTGAGAAAAAGAATCTTTAGAATATCTAAATGCATTGGGTATGGAAGTCAGGCCTTCCATCCTTATTGGACCCCTCACTCAGAATGAAGGCATATCCATTGTTTGGATAACGACATCAAATTTATGATTATGGATTCCCTTGTTTTACCTGAGCTTGGAGGATGTTGCATTACATGGTTAGCGATAGCCGAGCCACAAGTGTTTTGTAAATAGCAGCCAAAAATAAAGGGAGAGGGATGTATCCTTAGCCACCAATTTCTTGGATTGATGTTGCCACAAAGACCTCTTGAAAGGGGAGACCTATATACCATTACAACTATTAAAAATAATCATGATGGAACACAATATTGAATGTTGGATGTTGTATTGAATATTTGGAGCATTGAATGACAATAGTGGAGGACCAACTGCATGAGAGATTATATGGTCATTGTTGTAGTCGATTCAATGGTGTGAAAAGAAAGAAGCCTTGGTGTTGAGCTATGTGAGTTGCTACATATATATATGAGTTGTAGAAGTTATGGATCCTAGGTTGAGTACACATAACCATTGAGATAAGTGTTACGTGGGTCTAAGTTGCACTGTGTGTGTCGAAACATTGTAAGGTATAATGGTGTAAAGAGGTCGTGCATAAATAACTAAGTTATGCAAGATAACCCTCAATTCAAAGAGACTATGAGGTTAAGTGTTTGAAGAAGCATTGTCAAGCAAGTGATGAACATATTTGGCAAGAGTGATATGATGTGATGTGGAGATAAGTTGGAACGTGTCATGAATTTTGCAGGTGTTGGGTGTGAGAATCAACCAACATCGAATGTTTTCCAACATATGAGCTGGAGCACAATGGTGTATGCAACATTGCATGGAACAAATTCACTATGGATCAGTCAGGGTCTTAGCAGTTAGCAAGGATAATTTTTCCTATGATGTGCAATTTGTTGCAGGATCATTATTGCAAATTTTGACGTAACATCATGATGAGGAAAATGAAGATAAAGAGGGTTTATGAAGGCACTGTCAATGTTCATAATTTCAAAAAATGAGGTAAAGTATATAGTTTCACATTGTGATGAAATCTAATTGGGCTTATATATTTGGACAGATAATTGAACTTTGTGTTTGTTGTACCTAGCTTCAGTGATTAGATTTGGATCAAGAACCTAAGGATTTTGCTCAAAAATCAAAGTTACAGGATTTGGTTGAAACTAGGATGGTTGCGTAAATCTAGTCTGCCTAATTCTGGCCCCGTGAATGGTTCAAAAAACTGACATCCTATGAAGAAGTTATTGCACTTTGAATGTCGAGGTAAACTGCAAAAATTCGCCAATTTAGTCTTATATGTGAGTGAAAGTCCTAATGTTTCTAAGGTGAAAAATGTATATTTTTTAATTATTTAATTATGATTTAATATTAAATATATATTTATATATATTATAAAATATAATATATTATATGTTTTTAAAACATATTATATATATTATATATAAATAATATTATATTATAATTAGATTTTAATTAAAGTACAAAACCATTAACGTTTAAAAACTTAAATCCGTATATCATATCCCAAGGTCAACGTATATTTCAAGTTTAATTGCATATCAAATGTGCAAGGATTTGTTTAAAACGTAATGTTCAAAGGCAAGGGTTTGTTTAAAACATAAGGTTCAAGATTGCACCAAAAGAATGTGTAAAGGGATGCGGGGTCGCGAGGTTTACCCCGGAACTCCGCCCCACCATGGCCATGCCTAACCAATGGGCTGTGGGCCTTAATCTTGTAAAAATTCTGCATTAACAGATACTTAACCTTTATACTACGGACTGGCGGAGCGTGGAGGAGCCATCCCCTCCATCATGTGACCAAACCCATGTGACCAGCGTGGGATCTTAATTGCTAAGCGCACTTAAGGTGCTTAATCTGAGGCTTAGAACTAATTAAAATTTATTTAAGTTGAGATTAAAATGGCAGAGAATTTGGAGGTGTCCACAAATTTAGGCGTACTTCCACTTTTAGTGGAGTTAACTGGCAGAGTTCCCAAATTTAGTGGAGAAATTGGGGCAAAGTTGTCTTGGTCATAACTCACTCAATTTTCGACCATTTGGAGAGTGCCAATAGTCAATTTCGACTACATTCAACATTCTAGACTCATTGGTGTGGGTTTTAGAGCTGTAAGAGGACATTTGAGTGGGTTTTTTCTTTAGCAAAGTTCTAGGGGCCACTAGGGCCACCATGGGCCAACAACAGTTTGAGGCCTAGCCAGGGTAGCTAAAGGCCTTATTCAGAAATCCAATTGTCAATTTTGGATGTTTTAGATGTTTTGGAACTAATGGTGTGGTTTTAAAAGCATGTAGAGGAATTTTGAAGGACGAGATGCTTCAGTGAATTTTCAGGGGCCATCAGTGCCAGCTTTTGCCAACTGTAGTTCGGGGCCTAGCCAAGGAAGCTAGATGCCTTATGCAACGAACCAATAGTCATTCCTAAATTTAATCAAAATTCTGAAAGCATAGGAGGATTTTTTAGAACTTTTGAGAACTTCTAGAGGTCGAGAAACCACAAAGAACTTTTCTTTGACCCTAGATCCACGGGGTGCCACCAGGGTGTTGGAGGTGAAACCGGAGTAGCCGAAGGAAAATTTCAGTGAAAAAATAGTCTATTATGATTATTTTTGGCATTTTGAATCAAATTAAGGGATTTTTAGAGCCATTTGAATACTTCTAGAGCTTAAGAAGCTACACGGAAGTTTTGGGCAGCCTGGGGAAAACCGTGGAGGAAGGCCTAGTTTGGGGATGCAGTGCTCGTTTTGAGAAAATGATCGGTCTAATTTTGGTGTCTAATGTGTGCTAAAGATAGTAGGTGAGGTTTTAGGGACATTAAAATAATTCTGAAGGAGTTAGTGCCATGGAGAATCTCAGTGTAGCTCAAGAGCATCGACAGAAGGAATCAAGTCTAATGGAGCCTACATCTATTTGTAGAGTGATGAAAGCCATGATAGGGATATAGATGGTATTCTAAGCCCTTTGGTTTAGTTTAGTAAACATTGGAGTTAAGTGTGGAACTTGTAAAAGAAACTTTGCCATAATCCCAAAGTGCCAAGTCAAGATGACAAAAGCTCAAGGAGACGTAGCCCACAATATTCGGGTGAACTCCTAGATTAATTTTTTTGTTATGTGTGGATTTTTTATTGCTGCATTATATTTCTATTACACGTTTAATTTTAGCAAGAAAAAATGGACTTAAGACACTTAAACAATTAAAAATTATACACCTATTTCAAGTACAAATTTCCACAAATGTCAAATATAAGCTTGATCTTTTATTTGTTTAATTGAATGGGAGATTATTGAAAATAATAAGAAGCTATCCAACCCATTTTCAGATCAAGTTGGTATCAGAGCACTTGGTTTAATGATTGACAGAGCAATATCTTGCTTTTTTGACTTGAAAGGTGTTTAAACAGTGCAAATAATTTTACTATTTGCAAACTGATTATTGCTTGAGTTTGCTACAGGTGAAGGGAAAACTACTGATAGCTAAGTCTAAAAGAGGACAAGAAGGAAGAAAGGGCTGAAGGCATATTACTTACCCAAAGGACCTCAAGGCAACCCTTGAATGATCAGGTGATCATGTCCAAGTTGAAAAAATGCTCAAAAATGAAAGTACTCAAAATGTGTTGCAACCTGAACGACCATAAAGGCCTCATCACTGCAATTCTAGCGCTGCAAACAACACTCAAATCTCACGTCATATGTGAAAATTATACAGGTTTGAATTTTTCAGTCTCCTTAAAAAATCTAGTTGACCAAAGTTGACTTTTGACTTTGGAAATATTAAAAAAAGAATATTCCAAGGAATATTCTAGGAATATTCCCAAAAATTTTCTCTGGAATATTCCATTTGGGTGAAAGAAGGATGGACAAGTGGCAGTTGTTGGTTTGACAATGGGTTGATTTTGAAATTTCTGGGCCAATCCAAAGTCGCCATGTGGTAGGCCCGGAGGCTGCTACGTGGCCTAGGGGTCATGGCTAAAATATATATGGAGTCCGCGGAATTTGAAACGGAGACCTCCCACCGGCTAGCACAAGCACTTGACCAACTAGCCCACATCATAGTTCTTAACACTATTGGAAAGCACATTTGTTTTAATGTTTGTAAAGGATTCCAGCGGGGGAATAAGGGGCTAGCCTAGAGATACCATACGCCACAGCGATGAGAACCGGGAGCTTCCACCAACCACTTCCCAACCACCGACAGAGACAGTTATGGTTACATAATGTGACCACTCCTATATTTTATGCCACAGTTAATAAAACGTGGTTTGTTAAACATAGTCACCAGCGGTTTAAATGGAGGAGGTCACCATGTGACCACGTAACTGCGCCCCCCCCCCTGAACATTTAATTTGATAGTTAAACGTTCTGCCAGTTTTGGAGTGGGTCCGACAGTTTCAGGCGGACCACCAAATTTAGTTGAGTTAACTATAGTTAGCCCACATTTAGTGGGGTTTTCAAGTGACATTGGGCAAAAATATGTTTAGGTCATAACTTCCTCAATATTGGACCAATTTGGACGAAATTTTAGTCAATTTTGGTTATTATGAGCATTTTGGAGAGTTTAGGATAGGTTGCAGAGCGAACATAGGTGTTCTTCAGCCACTTTTTCTTTAGGGAAGCTTGAAGAGCCATCAGTGCCATCAGGGAAATGGAGCTGTATTGGGCTATACTTCACTATTTGAGGTGAAAAAAAATCCATTTTTAGGTTATTTCTATCTTCTGAATTCTATTTCACAGTTTTTTTTTCCTATTTAAGCATATTTATCACTATATAACCATTTGGAGCAACTTAATAGAGCAAGGACATGCCCATTGGGAGCCTTGGACTCGACAGATGTATCCCAGGAGGGGTGAACTACCTCATCATGTTGTTTTATGTTATGGTGAAGTTTATTTGCTGTGTATTTTTTTATTTAAGATGTTAAACAATAAATTTAATTAATATTCCCTCACACATAAGACTCAGAAACCTTATCAAAAACACTTTGTTTAACTTGCAAGACATGGAGAATACTTTGCACACTTAATTAAAAGGAAATGGATACTTTGCACAACATTTAAAAATAATTCCATTTTCAAATCATTGAAGCACAAAAGGGTTTGTTGTTTGGATGCTTGAAGAAGAGTTTGACTCTACAACCATTTTGTTCAAAAGCTTTGTTAATTTTTTTTGGAAAGATTTGTGAATTTGTTTTGAAGTTCTTTAGTTCATTTCCACGATGACAAATTCTTCAAGTGAGGTTTCAAAATCCTCCTCCTTCACAAGATTCTTCAATGAAGATATGAAGCGAGACTTCTACATCTTGAAGGACATGGTGCAGATTCTATTTGAAGATATAAGAGAAAGCACTGAACTTCGTGAGAAATTGTTTTCTATGAAGCAAGAGAATGAAGAAATTCTTCAAATATTTCATGATATGGAGATGTAGCTCCATCAAGCCCAAGAGGCTTTAACCAAGAACATGCGTGAATTAGAGGTAATTCACTCAAATTTGTCTTTAGTTTCCTCTTCAAATAGATGTGTTGGTTCATTTGAAAAGAACACTAGAGGTATAGGGTCCAAGTTAATGTGTAAAATGGGCTATGAAGGCAAGGTTTTAGGTAAGCATGCACAAGGCATGGTTGATCCTATTTTGGTTGAGGAACGACCTAATAAATTTGGTCTTGGTTATGTTCAATTTAATGGCGAAAACTCCAAAGCCATGACGGCATATGAGGCAACTTCAAAGAGAACTTTTGTATATTACATCAAGTCAAGAATATGAAACAATACAATGCTTCTCCCAGTCTTGAGAGCTCTCTGCACTATCTCTGACTATCCCAATATAACATGTGCACAATATTCTCTTGGCACATCTTTCTCTCATAAGCTCCACGCACAAACTTGTGCTTTCTATTACTTGGGCTCACCAACTCGTGCTCACCAAAACAATGATTAAACTTGTGCCTTCATTCCTTATTTTAAAGACATGTTTCTTTAATTAAGGAATGCGTTATTTTAGGCCTTCTTCTGATAGCATGCTCCATCTGTACAATTTGGATGATTATACAATTGATAATACACTTCCCTTTAACATCAATCTCAACTGGGTCTTTCTCAAAATTGACATGAAAAAATTATTTATAGTGAATTATCAGTTATCTGATTGATCACTACATGTGAATTAAATCAGATTTAATTCACTAGACCTCTCACTAGTTCCTCCATTAATTAGAATTAGTTAAACTAATTTTAGCTCAAATAATTAAGTTAAATAATAACAACTCAAAATAAACTGAAACTAGACCCCTTAAAACTTAAAGTGAACTCTACATGCCTCTAGTTTGACCCTCAACTCGAATTGATTGAGCTAACTAAGTATTCCTAACTTAGTTAACTCATAAAAACTGTCATTTGATGTGGAATTACAGTTTACTTCTAATTTAATTAAGGGAAAATTAAATTAGAATCCCTTTTGATGCTAATTTCAATATTTCTTGTTTCCATTTTCAACACAAACCACACTTATCCACCAAGTCAGGATTAACATAACTATAATTAGATCCAGGGTCAATCAAAATGGAAACAACGTGATCAAAAATCTTACCATCAATCTCGATAATAGAATTCTGGTGATCTGCATCCCCGCTATCTAACGCTCCATAGATTCGTGGAACACTCTGTCGAACATCCCGAACTGGATGTGCATCTTGTGCACTGTAGATATGAGGTCTACCACCCTGATGCTATGGATAATCCCTCTTAAGATTCTGATCACCACATGTCTAACACTTTAACCATATTGTACCATCACCTATATTATGTTTACCTCGAGGTTATGACCTATGTCCCTATCTACCTATGTTGAAATTCTTGTAAGGTAACTACGTCGAACTTCTTGTAAGGTGCGACATTATCTTTCTCACCTACATTCTAAGGCCTTGTTATTTTCGGTTGCCATTTACCTTTATCTTTGTATTTTACTTTCCAACCTTGTTATGATTATGTCTTATGATTTGACTACTCATAATAGTGTTTCCATTTCCCAATAACTTCCTCAAGTGACCAAGGCTCATCCTACTCAATTTGATCTCTAAAGGCTAATGGAAATCCCTTGAAAAATCACTGAACCTTAGCTTTTTCATCCTTAAGATATGGTACATACCTCAACAACTCCAGGAACTTAGTCGTACACTCCTCATCTGTCATTGACCCCATATTTAACTCATAAAATTCCTTAGCCTTACTTTCTTAGTACCTCTCTGATAAGTATTTCTTTCTAAACATTTTCTTGAATTCATGCCAACTCAAGTCTTCTATCTTGATGTCTCTAACCCACTTCACATATCCCCACCATATGTATGATTTCCCTTTGAGGTTGGGGATATATATTTTGGCCTTCATATTCTATGTTTACTCATGTAGCTCAAAGAAATTCTTCATTCCAAGTAACCATGCTTCAAAATCATCCAGATTCTTCAAATTCCCATCAAATGTAGGTTTCTTAGATTTCTTGAACTCATCGGACAAATATCCCTTGTCAATCCATCTGTAAGGATGATAATGATGATGATCATAGTTTTTGTTAGAAAAAGAACTAGAATAGAACATGTGGACATCACACCTCCTATCCATAATATCCAAGTGCTTTCCATCTCTGATCATGACACCATTCTTCGTCCTATGCCCACAATGAGACTTACTTCCATATTCCCCATTAGCCGTATCCTCCTTCCCATTGTTGATCCGAAGTGGTCCCTATCTCTACAACTCTAACAAACTCTGAAGGATTACTGCATTAAATTGTGCCTATTTTTCGTGTGTGTTGTAACCTTAGGAGACAACCTATGGATGAGTAGAGGTCATTCCCTCAGCAATATATTCAAAAAGATAACAGATTTTATTTGTTGTCCCATTTTAATGATTCATAAGTATTTCTACAGGTAATGAGAAAGAATTACTT
The DNA here is from genome assembly GCA_034641835.2 of Pinus albicaulis. Taxonomy (NCBI): domain Eukaryota; kingdom Viridiplantae; phylum Streptophyta; class Pinopsida; order Pinales; family Pinaceae; genus Pinus; species Pinus albicaulis. The sequence goes on along the minus strand of CM076580.1, from coordinate 559,712,887 downwards.
CTTGGAAAAAATCACCTTTTCAAAGTGGCCTCATTGACAATGAATATGATTTTTAAAGGTATAAGTGTAGTGGTGAAGACGATGATGAAATACAAAACCAGAGGATGATTCAAATGTAGAATATCTTGCTTCAAAATTTGGTAGAAATATGGAATATAGAGAATTTGAAAAAAAACAGAAATAGGAGCACACAGTGAGGTTATTTAATTGAATTCAGAGGCACCATGATATTAGTTAACTGTTTCATTAAAAACCAATAGCTTCATTACTCTTTTACATGGAAGATAAACATAAAATGCTTCACAAAGAAATAACACATATCACACTCAGAGATCAGTTTGGAATCACCTTGAAAACAGCTTTATTAAAAATCCAAGAAGATAACAAACATTACACAGAAAAAATATTTCCTTTTGAAAGTAAAAATTTTGGAACCCTTTCTCGTTCCTCTTTGTCTCTTTTATGTCGTCATTACAAAATAACAGTTGAGGAAACTATTAACTTCCAAAACTACATATTTACTTTGAGCTTATCTTTCCTATTCAGTCCTACGAAAGAATTTCTTTAAAATAATGCTTGAAGACATCATAACAAAATTTTAGAAAAGTAAATATTTTGTAAATTCCATGAAAAATGACATGTGGACTATGTTCATTGAGTGATTTGAGACCGCTATGCTAGCTCGCTTGTAGAAAGCCCTGCTTCTCCTGTTGCTATTGTAGCGGCTATCCAATCCCTGAATTTCTTCCATACTGACATATATGAACTTGAAAATTTCAAAAATATGGTGTGATCCATTCTAAAATTTGTAATTCTTCTGTAGGTGGGCTTCTTAGTGAAAAGTGTTTTAATCAACCATAACAACTAGAAATCTCTATGCAGATAATTCACAATTGCTTCTCCTTTCAACATTGTTTTATTCTCATGAGAATTTCCAATTTTACTCTTAGATTCCACAACCAAAGTTTCATGTCTCCCAAAGAAGCAGGTTTCCTTTTCTATCCCAACATGAGGGAAATCCTTCCCTTGTCCTCTTATCGAAATTGGTGCTAAATTTTAGAAAAAATTCCTTTATCTCTCCAAATTTTGTCTCAGTGGAATTTATATACAGATTCTTGAGCACCATTTTATTAATTTCAAGCACCAATTCTATTATGTCTTCGATTTGAATTTCTCTTAATTCGTGTTCACTCTTGGAATTAAGGAAGTCGATTATTTTCTTTGCAAACTGCGCTCGTTGCATGATATTCTTTTTACTAGCAGTTTTAATGCCCTCCAAATATCTGATAATAGTTTTCTTATCTACAAAAATTAGCATAAAATCCAAAATAATTTCTTTTAATGAATTATGTCCTTCCAAATAATTTATTTGGCCTAAATAAGAAACATATTACCTTTCACCTTTTCCTTTATCTATTTGATATTATTGGAAGCAATCTGGTAATAATTGTGATGTTTTTTTGGTCATGGTTAGTTATTTTTACTTTTCTTTCAAGAGTTATTTTGTATCATCTAGGTTTATATGCATATTTTTAATATCATCCCCGAAAATATTCAGTTATGTCATCACTCTAGTTAATTTATTAGCTGGGTCTTCAACGTCAGGCTATACTAGGATAGTACATACATGTGTATCAATTTTCTTCTGTAGACTAGAATTCATTTCTTTAAGGGTAGCTATTTCATTTTTCCTCTACAAAATATCATTTGTTAAGATATCCTTCTCTTTCTCCACTTGAGTTACTTCTGGAGCCATCACATGTTCAGCAAAATGAAAATTTAGCTTCTTTCTTAATACTTGAATTTCAGTTTCTGCTCCCTGCAAAATCTTTTAAACAACAGTTCTATCCTTTGTATTTACACCAATTTTAACAATAATTTTCTTTAATTATTCATTTTGTGTGAGTAAAGCCCTGGAATTGGATTTCTCCAACTTCAATTGATTGAAAACCTTTCCCAATAAAGCATCATCCTCACTAGAGGCCAAGGAACATTTGCTCAAGTCATTGTAAATCAACTCTCCAGTTTTCGTGTGGAAATTGATTTTTTCAGGAAAATGGATTTATCTTGCATCTCTAGTTAAATTTAATTTCTTAAAACATGGAGAAGATTAAACTGTGAGATCAGAAGGATGAGAAAAAGACAATCTTAATTGATTTCTTTCCAGCTCCATAGAAGATAACAATCTGGTATGATAATCTGAAATTGATCGAGTTTCCAACTGGGATGTAACACTCTCTATTATCCTCTTTTTTATTTCTTCAATCTGACCATGTAATTGCTTCAGGACAGGCACAAAACTTTGGGAAGAATCTTCAAACATGGGAGAAGAAGGTGTACATGTTACTTCTCCCAATTATAGCTGAAAATGATTTGTAGTTGAGGAAATTCCAGCTAAAGTTTCAGATTCCTTCTTAGACAATATGAGCTTCTTTGAACTTTGAATCACATCTCCTTCTAGATCAATCACCTCTTTACTGCCCTCTTTAGAAATTTTTTTATGGTGTGGGGAGTTTCAATATCCATTCCTCTCGATGTTCTTGTCTTACCTCCATTTACTAATTTCTCCATGTCTAGCCTGGGTTCATGTACATATGGATCATATGAATTTTCTACTATTCTATTGGAAAAATATGATGTGGGTCATATTCCCACTTGTCACCGGGTTGCAATTACATTCCCTTGAGGATGTTTTCCATCGCTTCCATGGCTTGTCTTTTGTTTAAAATAAAAGTACCAACTTTCCTGGGAAGCTTAAACATGTGTCCTTTCTTAGCTAGTAAAAAATGAATTTGATCAACATTCAAGCTCTGTCTGATAAATTCCAGAGAAAACAATATCATGGGTACAAAAGTAGGCAGACTATAAGGGGAAACCTCAACTCCATACATCCTAATATCAGTGTAATATTTGAATTGAAACCAATCTCCTACCTTGACACCTTTACTTAGCTCAAGAAGAGACTCGACTTTTGGCAAAATATAAGGTGGATGGGAGATGTTTATAATTGAATAAGAAAATGACAGAAAAGAAAAGGTAAAGTAGGTGCATCCTTGATACTTGGAATCAATTCTTAAAATGTATGTCTAATCCACTACTGATTGTTTTCTCTTATTCACATCCATAATATTTAGGACCAAATTCATGAAAATATCAACATGACCATAAAGGAATAAATTGGTTATCAATGAAGGAAATCTGAAACATCCAGTGAGGTTTAAATCTGACATATGAGAATTGACTGATTTATCCCAATAGTTTGGTAAATATAAAACAATCTGAGGCTGCAACATCACACTAAACATCCCAAAAATGACTTGGTCTATAACAGTGTTATCCTCTTTACCCAAACCTTGGAAATTATCTGTAAAATTGGTCTTGCCTCTTCAACAAAAGTCTCTAGAGGAAATTTGTTTTGTTCAAAAGATAAATGTTGACCTATAGACTTTAGATAAAAATACATTTGGGAATAATATTTGGCAGGAAAATTTTGAAAAAAAGTCAACAGGGATTCCTCTGAAATTTGGGTATAAAGTTTTGAAGATGGAAACACCAGAGCTTTCTGAATTAAAGATGAATACACCTGGAAAATGTTTTCACCTACATAGCTCATGACAAAACACTTCAGGGGATACATGGTAGATACCAACCAATGGATAAATTCAGGAAAAACATAGTTTTGCTGGATTATAGCAACAAACAAATGAGACCTTATGACAACAATATACATGGGGGACTCCTCTTGGCTAACTAAAATGTGTTGATGAAGTTCCATGAGGTTTAAAGATAAATTTCAGTCAAATCCATTCCTCTTAGTGCCCATGAGAGGAATGTGAGAGGTTGAACTAGACATGGCGACCTTTTTAGACATTTTGAAACTTTAAAACGATCAAATTAGACTGTATAAATACCTAGTGACCTTAGCTGACATTGATCATTTGTAATTTGAACAAGAGAAAGACTAGGACGACTCTACAGTCACTCGAACAACAACTATAATCTTAAAAAATTAGGTTGAAAATGGTATTTAGAGAAGAAAACATGAAAAATGAGGGAAAAGATATTTTAATGGTGATTTGACTTATACAGGAAATATGATGTGACATGGTGACGTGCAAGTGTCATATATGACATGGAATGGGAGTGAGGTTGAGTGGAATAACGTTACGTGGAACACTATGACTAGACAACACTCGCTTACGTCCACAATACGAGAGCACCGAGGCTATAGTGTAACCACACCCATAGTTGAACTGTAACATTGATATCAATTCAACCATCCCAGTATTGACTGGTTTACGGGAGAACAATGATGCATAAAAGTCGATTGGTTTGTGTTTTTGGGTTTGCACCATCGAGTGGACCTGACATCCCTAACTTACTTCGCTTGACAAGCCACCTACCATTTAAATTATCTTTGAATTTTTCTCTACTTGGGCCCACAAAAATTTAATGTTAATGCTACAGTTTGTCTTAATCAAAGATTAATCCATTATTAGCGCTTTTGAAAATACTAAAGTTGACATATACATTTTTATTTTTCTTTTTTTTGGAATATATATATATATATATATATATATATATATATATATATATATATATATATATTAACATATAAAGACAATGCAAACAAGCTACAACATTGTTCTTGAATGATCATGTCATTATCTTCCTTGCAACTTCTCATTTATGCCTTCAAACTTCTCAGTGTGTTTGCTAAGTCAAAAGAATGTCTTCCACCACAGTACTATATATATATATATATATATATATATATATTAACATATAAAGACAATGCAAACAAGCTACAACATTGTTCTTGAATGATCATGTCATTATCTTCCTTGCAACTTCTTATTTATGCCTTCAAACTTCTCAGTGTGTTTTCTAAGTCAAAAGAATGTCTTCCACCACACTACTTATCTAATCAATAAGGGGAATCTTGAAAATTGTAGTCTACCATAATTTATTTCCTGCTGATATATCATTTTAGTTAAAACCATGATATAAAATAAGTCAACATACCTTAGTATAATTCAGGGGAGGATATCTCATCTGCACCCATTATTTATGGAAAAGGGGCTAGCCATGTGTTTGTAATGTAAAATACTCTAGAAAATTCTATAGTGTAACTCTAGTTAAGAGTTTATCTAGTGAAAATTAATCACTAGTAGGCTATTGGGATGTGTTATAACTAGGCCAATAGGAGGAAGAGACATTCCATTCTTTCGAGAGAATTTTGTTCCATAGTTGAGTAAAGATAACCATGAGAGATAGGAAGTAGAGAACATAGAGAGGATATGTGCATTGTAGTAGACCATGGGCCACAAGCATTACTTCTTGGTACCCGCAACCAAATTTTCAGACATAAAGAGAGCGAAACGACCTCACCTTCCAGCTGGGTTTTTTCCCAAAAGAGTTTCCTAGAGAGCATATCTTTTGTCTCATGTTTGTGTGATATCTTATTTTATCGTTCTTCACTTTTTTGTATAATTTTCATTCACATGCATGCACTAATTACAGTTAAATACACATATATTAAAGTTTAATAAAATTGTAATAGTGTAAAATTTCAGTATTTTAATATATTATTATCAGATATGTTATGATGAAATGTCTAGTGGAATATCCACGGAAGTTTACAGATCAATCTAGTTTTCAATGCATGACCATACTAACCACATACCATGACCGCACACAAAAAAAATATAACCATGACAATGTATTCATAACACATATAAGAATTTACATGCATAAAAAATGCAAAACTAACATACACTCATGACAATACATTCAACAACAACACCATCAAATTTCACATGGTGACACCACCGCAACCATGACCAACACCATGCATACACAAGATGCACATATAATTTAACACTCTCCTCCCATATCAACCCAAGTAACTGGCCAACCGGGGTAAACATGTGACAAGAGGATACTATGATCAGATTCAACCTCCTAGGTGACCTTAAAGAAGTGGAATCAATGGAAACACATCCTATAGACCTTCCTCATCAGCAACAAGACTCCTAAGAACCATCCCAATGACTTACGTAACTAGCCCTTGGGTCCCACTGAGTTTTAAACCCACTTAACCCCTAGAAACTCCCAAATAGTAGGCATGGGTGTGTCTGGGAGGCTTTGGACTCTCCCATGACATAAGCATGCATATGTCTAGGGACTCAATTTGCCAGTCTTGTGCTTGCTTCCACAGTATTTAAGGCATATTTTAGACCCAGATCCCGCGCCACTACCCATAACTCAATGACCAGTTCATAAATGAAATAGAACAACAAAACATTGTTTTATTTGAAAAAGCCATGGCAAGGCCTAGATTGGACCCCTACTAGCCATGAAAAGCATATCGTCAAACATATAACGAATATGTAATCTAAAGGTGTAAAAAAATAGTTGAGCATATGTGTCTCATACTTATCTGAGCATTGCTAAGAAGCATTGTTGCTACATCACATTAACTGAATTATAGTCTATTTAGGCATAGATACATTGTTCATTTAATTATAAATCAAAACATGATGAGAGCCATACTTCATCACCATCATAAAAATTAGTCATATCTCTCATATAAGAAACATAAATGAAAAACACATAACAACCATATAAACTAGATAATAACAAGTATATTTATCCATCAATACAAGGGAAAAAGAGCTCTTATTTCCATAAGAAAAATGCAACCATGTCCGGGACTTCCAGATTCCACCTAACCACAGACACGGCTGAGCCAAACCTCTCTTCAGCCAATCACCCCCAAGCCATATTGCAAGCATTAATGTGGGATCTCATAAACCAAATCCCTCAAAACCAAACTAGGGCTTCCCAAGGCCAAACCACCTCAACCCTCAACCAGCGATTCCACCTCACAGTCGGACATCAGAACCATCACCAATTGGTATCTACCCAAGTTGTTCTAGGGATCCCGAGCGTTTGGTCCAACCAAGGCTTCCAGGACTAGTAACTCAACCCCAGCTATTACAGGGCTTCCAGAGTATTTTTCCAACCAGGGCTTCTAATACTAGTAACTCAACCCACCTAGGGATTCTAGAGAATTTTTCTAACCAAGGCTTCTATGAACTAATAACTCAACCCACAACTAAGGGAACATGAGAACCAACCAGTAAACAAATAATGAAACTAAATCCATAACATCATGGCTATCCACTAAATAGAAAGGCTAGGAAAATCCACTATCAATCTAGGAAATCCTCCATGCCAATCACAGATCATGACCAAGCAACCACATGCATACACCATCCATGCCAAAAATAGTGAGGAAAATATACATGCAACTGAATACCTACAATCAAAACCAATTGTAGCTACTGATCGCAATGTCCTCTTGTGCTTTCTTGCTCTTCCTTTTCCTTCTTGATCCAAATCTCCAAGTATGCCATACCCTCCAAGAGTGCTCGAAGAAAACTCCAAGTATCCAAGAGTATGCGAGAGAGAGAGAGAGAGAGAGAGAGAGAGAGAGAGAGAGAATAATGAAAACTCTAAAACTACACTGAACAAAAGCCATGAATTGATCCTCATAAGCCTTTTTATTAATGGGGCCTCTATTTTCTTCATTTTCCATATTTTTCCTTCATTTTCCTCCTCACATGTAGCCTGTGACCTTTCACCTCCCTTTTCTCCTATTTTCCATTATTTTCATAAATAAATTCCAATAAATGCCACTTTTCCTTTCCAAAGCCTTAGCCATTGCCTTCTCCAATTTCCATAGCCATAGTAAACTATATGAACACCTGCACTAGGATGTTTTTCCCAAGATTTGGCTTGTAATATGTGTCCCATGACCTTGGTATTATAATTTTTTACATGGATTTGTAACCATGGTTGTTACAAAACCCTCCCCCTTGGGGAAACATTGTCCTAAGTGTTCAATGACACCTACAAACTAAAAAACTGCAGAAAATAATACATACTTTCCATGGAGCTTTAGAACGAAAATCATTGCAATATTTACGATGACCACTACTAAAAACATAACAAACATTTCCTTTACTAGATCTTTGTAACACAACTCATTACAATATTTACAATACTATACACATATGCACATTTTATAAACCAAAAAATAGAATGATACGATATCTACTTTTGCAACAAGGGAATCCATAGGGTCACACCTCCACCCTCAAAAGTAGTACCAAGAATCAAATCCTTCCCAGGAAATCAAAAATCCATTTCTAAGTCAAAGTTGCATCCAATCTCTAGTGCTACAATCCTCTGCTATTGTACCCTCAACAAACAATTATCGTCTCATTGTTCTAGGGCACACTCCCAATGTACATCTGATTCCATCCGAAAATGCTAATGACTAAAACAAATCCATCCCAAACAATCCCTTATCTGCTACATAGTCCCTTGGGTAATTTGGTCACCCCTTTCAATGTATTCATACACCTCCAAGTTCTGTTGGCACTCCCATCCTGAGTAGTCCATCCCTTAGCAATGCTTCCTCGCATCGGAAGGTCAAGAAACCAAGGCATATATCTGCCTAAAAACCATCATACTGGTCATAGCATGCTCAGGGAAAGAAATGAACACTATTGGGTACTAGTGAACCATAATGGCCTTGCTCCTGAAGTGCTTTACCAACATATTGTTGTCTATCCCAATTCATTTTTCCGCTGCTAATTCTTGCCGTTAGTTTCAACCACCCAATTGGGCATTGCATGCTTTCCTGTACCAAGCACATTATTTCCATTAGATTCAAAACAAATTTAAATAACTTCAAATCATACCTCATTGGTAGCCCGTCAATAAGGTACACTTGCAATTATATTCACTTCCTGTCACAACAAGTCAAACTAGTTGTTAATCAAATCATCATGTATAAACATATCACATCTAGTTACTTCAAAACAAAACCATCATAAATTAAAATAATGAATTGCATGAAATGACCATAAACCATAATCATAAATCACATGTAACCATCATAAGTTAGAATCGTAGATCACAAACACAATAGAAATGAAATAAAATATCGATACTTATCCTTCATTGGTCCTTACATCCTCCTTTCCCCTTTCTATACACACATTGGATCACTTGCCACACCCGAAAAGCACCCAACTCCTTTTCTTCTCTTCAGTCACGTACACATACACACAGTGTACATCACAATATGTACACCCACATACGACATACAACACTATATAATACATGCACCCACACTGACATACAACTCATACACCTACACCGATGTAAAATTCTACAAAAGACATACGCCTACACTAGAATAAAACACATACACCTACACCCAGTGTTAATAGAACACAATACATACACGTACCCAACATATGACACATACACCCACACCCAGTGTACTATACAACACAATACATGCACATACATCGACATACAACACATACACCCACACCCAGTGTACAATGCAACACAATACATATACATATATAGAGTACAACACAATTAATACACATGTCATGATACCATGACTACACCATGCAACATATATAGTATCGCATACCCACAACACAACATGTATGACATGCACACAATACCACATGTATACTAGTACCATATACAAAACATGTACATAGTACCACCTATACACAACATGTACATAGTACCACTTGTACACAACACTACTTGCAAAATTTGTGCACAATATCACATGTACAAGACACCACCGACACAACATGTAAACAACAACAAATATACACCACACTACTTGTACAATGTGTACACAATACCATATGTACACAAAACCACATGCACGACATGTACACGACACCACATGTACACAATGCCACATGCATGACATGTACACAACACCACCTGCACATAACACCACCCATACAACATGTACACAACACCACATGTACAATCATCCACACAACACCATATGTACATAACACTATATTTACAACATGCAACAACACCATATGTACATAGCACTTCATATACAACATATGCATAACACCATACGTACAGAGCACCACATATCCAATATGCGCACAACACCATATGCACACAACACTGCATATCCAATATGCACACACTATTATATGTATAGAGTACTGCATATCCAATATGTACATAGCACCATCTATACCTAGCACTGCATATGCAATATACACACAACAGACATGAAACATCATATGTATAGAATACTACGTGTTACATATACACATCACGATAGGTACAATCACTGAATATAAAACATGGGAAACATGCACACAACGGTACTACTGCACATCCATAGACCAAAAAATGACCCCACAAGCAACGTTACTTCTAGTGTCTTTCCACTATCCATGCTTATCCTAGCATGTCACAGATCACACTACTTTCACTTCACTGATGTACCCCTCAGCATTACCTATCCATAACATAAACATAGGCATAGTACAAGCATATAATATAAATTCATGTCCACATGATACTGATCTTGTAGATATATCAGAGTTACTCTTCCCACTTGATTCCTAATAAGACAAAGAACCTCTTCATGCCATTCACCTACATAAGCAATCATTCCTCCACAAGAATGATCCTTGAAAACCCTGTCATATAGTGACATAGATACACACACACACACACATATATAATCATTATCATAAAAAAATCATTATCCTATCAGGAAATGGCATACATACACACATATATACATATAACATTAGCATTAAACAATCATGATCCATGAAGAACTTGTTAGACATGACACACATACATACATACATGTATACATATATAAATATCAACATAATCATGATCACAACATAATTACTAGATACCATAAGGTCAAGGTTAAGATAACTCCATTTATCCGTGTGCAACATGCACAACATTTCCCAATCATAGCCAAATAATTTGTTATCTTGGATCCATTGCTTTACCTTTCATGTTACCTTTCTCATGATTTTCTTGCCACCATCCATTTACACCAATGGACCCAACCAATCCAACCAACTGTCATACCCTTACCTTCAGTTACCCTTATGTATTGAGCTTCATTCAGGTCTTACATTACCTGCTAAGTTTAATTCAGCTCTCCTTGAGCTCCATTAGCTTTCCTCTTTCCCAACCAATTCCCAAGGTTATCAAAACATAAAAGGAAAGAATAAGAGAAAGCAAGAAGAAGACCATGAAAAACCAAAAGAAATACAACACCGAAAAAAAGTGGAATGATCATACATTAGACATAATGATCTGAAATGAATGTATTAGTTTTGTTGTGCTAAGTGTCTTTCAGTTTTAAAAACATGTGCATAATCAGTTCATTAGTTTGCATAAGGATTAAGGAGTTTTTTCATGAATTGTAGATGATTTTTAGTGAATTAGAAGCATGAAATAAGAATAAATAACATTGTACATCAGTGTAAAACAGAGAAATATGTCACCACATGAAATTTACGCAACAAGCATGATGAAGCAGTTCACCCCTCCTAGGCTACATCTGTTGGTCCAACTCCCAATGGCTTTTCCATCTTTCATTATGCTCAAAATTTTTCTATTACATGTAGTCACAGTGCTCTAATGGTTGTTTTCTCTACACCAATGGCTCTAGAATTCTCCAATTAGTAAAAAATGACTCTTCATTCACTCAGAATGGTCGAAAATTGGGCCTCCTACACTTTTTCCCAGTTTCACCTAGGAAAGCTCCACTAAAAGTGGAGAACTCCACTTAAATGGAGTTAAAATTGGCTTACCCACCAATTTAGGTGTGCCCCTAAATTGACCACCAAAACTTACTGCGCATTAAGTGTTAGTGGTTGGGTGGTGGCCACATGTGCACCCCCAAACCATGGATTAACATAATGGTTAGTGGACCTAACGCAATAAACTGTGGTTGTGTTCATTTGAACCGAGGGTTGTTGTAGTCGGTTAGTGCTAATCGCACGGAGGAGTTGGCGTTTAACGGTTGGCATGTGACAATACATATCGGGGACTGCTGGCAGGTTGGGACCACTGACAATTCCCAATCCCCAAACCCCATTGCATTACAACATAAATATAACCCATCGCCCTATGATGTTAAGAAACATCATGTAGAGTAGACAGTAAGCCATGCGCGTGCCCAGAAGTGGGTCTAGGGGTCGATTCCTGTGGACCCTCACAAAAATTTTAATGTGCAGTTACAGGGCCACGTGGTGGCCTCAAGGCTGGCCACGTGACACCTTCTTATTGGACCCTCCAAACCCGTACATCAAATAAAATTGTGACACTTGTGAACCAGCCATTGGTTCGATGGAGGGAATATTTTGAGGAATATCCCTTTTTTCGTGACTATACATTCCACTTTTCTGAATGTGTATCCCAGTCAAATCTGGTCAAACTGTCACAATTTTACCTGTTCGGAATTTTGATCAGAACGCAATATCTTCCTTATACGACATTGGTTTTTTGAACCATTCGGGGCACCAGAATCATGAAGACGAGATCTACGCAACCATCCTGGTTTCAACCCAATCCTATAACTTTGAATTTTGAGCAAAATTTATGAACTCCTGATCATTCCTCCCCATTGGGAAGCTTTTGGACCCCAAAAGACTTGAGTACCTGTTCAGTAGATGAGGGTACAACTCTCTCACCTTTCCAACCTCCATCCATTTTTCCTTGCTTGGTTTAGTGCCTTTGATCCCAACTCGAAGGTAGTCAACACTTCCCCTCTTTGATGCTCTTGTCCTCCTGTCAAGAATTGTATCTTCTTTTGAGCTAATCCAGAAATTTTGGTGAGAAATATTCAATAGAAGGTATTTGAACATCACTTCCTTGATCATCGATCAAAGGTGGCTCCTACAAGCGTAAGTTTTCAACATTAACAACTAAATACATTTACATGTAAGAATGCAAGTCAAGTTGGAATTCATTATTACCAACTTTATTTATGATCTTGAAAGGACCATAACGAATGGGTTTGAGATTTTTACCTTCCCCTTGCATCCTTTCTTTGGTAATGTGAAACCATACCTCATATCCCTCTTGGAACTTATGATCAACCCGGTGTTTGTCATGCCTTTCTTTGTATTTGGTTTGAATTTTCTCAAGTTGTTCTTGAACTTGTTGATGTATCCTCTGAATTTTCTTAATGAACTTTCGAGCCTTATCAATATCACTATGGCCTTCAATTGCAACATCGTTCCCAAAGATGAAGTCTAATGGCGATTTTGGAAAATACCCAAAGCATACATCAAAAGGTGAGGTTTGTGTTGAAGAGTGCTTTGCCTAGTTGCAAGCATGTTGAATGTAATGTAGTTGTTCATCCCACAACTTAGGATGTTTGCTGCAATATCCTCTCAATAGATACACAAATATTCTATTCACCATCTCGGTTTGTCCATCTATTTGTGGATGAAAAGAGGTACTCTTTTTCAATTTTGTGTCCATCATCCTCCATAGATTTGACCAAAAATTCCCAATGAACCTGGAATCCCTGTCACTAACAATATAAGTTGGCACTCTGAAATGATCCCAAAAATTTTGAAAATAAAGTTCAGCAGTTTTTTCAATAGTAATGGTTTTGTTACATGGCATAAGTATACACATTTTACTGAATCTATCCACAACTACATAAATATAATCATGTTTCTTTCTTAACATAGGTAGACCTCCAACAAATTCCATGGAGACACTCTCCTATGGCCTTGATGGTACCGGTAGTGGCGTGTAAAATCCATGCTTCCTATTTCTAGGCTTACTTGTTGCACACATACAACAACCTATTATAAAACATGACACACTATCTATCATGCGAGGTAAATAACAATACCTCTGTATATGTGCCACTGTTTTTCTTACCCCAAAGTGTCCAGCAATAAGAGAAGAATGAGCTTCTCTCATGACACTTAGCCTCTATTCTTGTGGAATACATAGCTTGCCCAAATGAAACAACAAATTTTTATGCATGTGATAATATTTTTCTTTAAATTGATTCCCTTCACTCAAACTAGCATACACATCTTGGAAATCAATGTCATGTGCATATTGTTCTATGTAATTCTCATGTACAACAGAATATTTTTTGAGTAAATTAAAAGCACTAATGATTGGTCTCGGAAGCATATCTACAAATTTATTGAATATACCTTTTTTGTACCTTATAACCAAGTGTATATGTTGAAGAAATCCCATTCACCTGAAATGTATTGATTGCTACAATTTTGTTTGTGACTGCAAGTACTATAATGGTTGGTGATCGGCGTGTACAATAGTCTCTTTACCCATCAAGTAGTCTTTCCACTTCTTGACACTTTGTACCAACACCTATAGTTATTTTTCATATGTAGGATAATTAGTCACAACACCATTAAAGGTTTCTGAATGAAAGGCGATAGGCTTACCATGCTGCAAAAGGACTGCGCCCATGGCATAATCAGTAGCATCGGTTTGTATCTCGAATGGCTATCTCAAATTTGGTAATGCAAGGAATGGAGTTGAAATGATCTTGTCTTTTAAAGCTTCTAAATATTGCTTCTGTTTTCCTCCCCATTGGAAGCCTTTCTTCACACTTGTCACTACATGCATAGGAGCTGCGATGGAAGAAAAGTTAGCAATAAACTTCCTCCAATATTGAGTTGCACCTAAAAAACTTCTTACCTCAGTAACTGTTTTGGGTGTGGACCAATTCACAATGGCTTCCACTTTAGAAGGATCAATCCTCAATTCTTCTCCCCCTACGATATGTCCCAAATAGACCAAAGAAGTCTTTCCAAACTCACATTTTGACATCTTAAGAAATAATTTCTCTTTCTTCAAAATATCAAGCACTCTATTTACATGCAAGACATGATCTTCTCTTGTTTTTCTGAAAATTAAAATGTCATCTAAGTAAAAAATAACAAAGTCATCAACGAATGGTCGCAAAAAATTATCCATAACTCACATGAAAGTTTCTGGTGCGTTAAATAAACCAAAAGGCATAACTAGCCACTCAAAGAGTCCTTGTTTGGTTTTAAATGCAATTTTCCATATATCACTTTCTGCAATTCTTACTTGATGATATCCACTTCGTAAATATAACTTAGTGAAAAACTTTTATTCTTTCAGCTGATCAAGAAAATCATCTATTCTTGGGAGTGGGTAACGATTTTTTACCGTAATCTTGTTCAAATCTCGAAAATATACACACATGCACCAAGTACCATATTTATTTGGTATTAAGACTATGGGTGAACTGCATGGCAAGGTGCTTGGCCTTATGATTCCTTTATCCAACATCTCTTTGATGTGCCTATTTATTTCAACATTCTCCATTATCGACATGCGATACATACCGATGTTTGGAAGAGGACAATCCTGCTGCTACTGAATCTCATGTTGAATTTCCCTTTTTGGAGGCAATCCTGTTGGCTCTTGAAATATCTCATGATGTCCATTAACCACATCATATAATTCTAATTTCAAATTAGGATCACATCCCTCAAAATATTCATGATTAATATCAGCTTTAGGCTTAATCATAAGAAGAACAAAATTCTTACTTGAATTTACCAACCTCTTTACCTGTCCAGTATTTACCAAAGCAGTGTTTGTCTTCTTGCGATGTGCTCTAACAATGAACTCCTTTCCATATTTGAATAAATGATACTTGTTCTCATGGCGATATAATATCACTTTCATGTCATACAATTAATGAATCCCTAATACAATACCAGTTATGTCAAGCGGAACCACATCTAATTCAACTGTGTCAACAAAGCTTGCAGTGATTGTAAACCTCAATATACATTTTTTTGAAACTTGTAGATTTGCATCCTTACAAATCCAACCCAATGGATATGGTTTTGGATGTGGTATGGTCTCAAGGTTAAGTTTTTTGACCAAATATTCAAAGATTAAGTTTTCTTGTGACCCACTGTCAAACAGTGTGTTAATCTTGGTATGCTTGGATATGACCCTCACATGAAACAATTCTATTATTTCTTCTTCATTTGGAGTGTTTATGTGAAAGTTTGATGTATTGGTACTGGGTTTAGTTTAAATTTATTTTCCCTTCATGTTGTTCAATCCCATGGCTGTGGTTTTAGATTCATCACCTCAATCAGATCCTAAATCATGTTGAGTTGTAGTAACAATTTTTTGTTTCCCTTTGTTATTAGGTTTCTTTGGCCTCATTTCAGGATGTAATTTCCAACAATGAGTTTCATCATGGCCTTCTTTTGAAAAATTCTTACAAATCAATTTTTCTCCCTCTTTCTTTATAGATGCATTCTTTTTGTTTTTACCATTTGAGGTCTTTTCCTTTGCTTTACCCTTAAAAGGTTTCTTTCTACCCTCTTCAGAAATGTTCTTCCATCTAGCTTCTAGATGTGTGGCATGAACACAAACTTCATCTAGACTGGTGGGGTTAAACATGAGAATAGTATGTTTTAGGTATCTATGTAAGGCTCCTATGTACTTTAACAAAGTATCTTGGCTCTACAAATCCACCCTTAATAAAAGAGCTCTTCTCCTAAGTTCTTAGGTGTATTCTTGCACATTTTTTCTCTTTGATTGCCTAAAATTCTACCAGTTCATGATGGCTTTCTGCATATGGGCTAATGGATAATACTATTGTTTTATAGCAGCAATAAAATCTTATCATGATAGAATAATCTTACCATGTTTCTTGATTTCCTCATTTGCCTTGGCTCCCACCAAACAACAGCTGCATCTTCCATTCTAAAAGAAGCTAATTGAATTTTTGTATCATCATCTTGAAGGTTTTGTATTCTCAAATATACCTCCAATTGTCTAATCCAATTATCTAGCTTGTCTACATTTACTTCACCATTAAACATTGGAAATTTGAACTTAACATCAAGTTTTAATAAAGGATTTTTATGAGTGTTCTTGGACCTATGTGGATGATGTACTAAATAAGAAGTAGAGGATGATCATGAGGGTGAAGATGGTGGCTCTCCATTGCCTCCATTTCCATTCTTAGCCTTGTCTTCATCATATTGACCTCCTGAAGATCCTTGTCCTTCCTTTTGGAGTTTAAATCCTTCTCCTTCCAGACTCTCATTCCTTGCTTGATAAAGAATTCTAACCATCTTAGTCATGTCAAGAAATTCTTTCCTGAACACTTTTCTTCCTCCTTAGGGTCAACTTTTTCATGAATTTCTCCTTCGTCATGAGGCATGCTTAATGGAGCTTTCGCTTCTTTAGGAGGTGAAATAGGTGGTGGAGATTGCGGCAATCTTTCTCTCCTTCGCTTTGGCTCTTTTTGAGACCCTTCTGCTTCCACCAATTTTCCTTCTCCTCTTTTGAGCTTGAGCCTTGTAAGCATCTAAAAAATTTCAAACTGTTAAACAATTCTTTGCACTAAAAAAAACCAAAGAATAAACTCTAGCTCTGATACCAACCTGATCTAAAATGACTGTATTATTTTTGTTGTGCTAAGTGTCTTTCAGTTTTAAAAACATGTGCATAATCAGTTCATTAGTTTGCATAAGGATTAAGGAGTTGTTTCACGAATTGTAGAATATTTTTAGTGAATTAGAAGCATGAAATAAGCATAAATAACACTGAAAAATAGTGTAAATAAGAGAAATAAGTCACCACATGAAATTTATACAACATACATGATGAAGCAGTTCACCCCTCCTGGGTTACATCTACTGGTCCATCCCCCAATTGCTTGTCCATCATTCATTATGCTCAAAATTTCTCTATTACATGTAGTTACAGTGCTCTAATAGTTGTTTTCTCTGCACCAATGGCTCCATAATGCTCCAATTAGTCAAAAATGACTCTTCATTCACTCAGAATGGTCGAAAATTTGGTCTCCTAAACTTTTTCCCAGTTTCACCTAGGAAAGCTTCACTAAAAGTGGAGAACTCCACTTAATTGGAGTTTAAACTGGCTTACACGCCAATGTAGGCATGCCCATAAAATTACCACCGAAACTGACTATGCATTAAGTGTTATCAGTTGG
Organism: Pinus albicaulis; assembly: GCA_034641835.2. Lineage (NCBI taxonomy): Eukaryota > Viridiplantae > Streptophyta > Pinopsida > Pinales > Pinaceae > Pinus > Pinus albicaulis. The sequence continues at coordinate 559,694,970 of CM076580.1, read as the reverse complement.
GTGGTGGCCACATTTGCACCCCCAAACCACAGATTAACATAATGGTTAGTGGAACTAACACAATAAATTGTGGTTGTGTTCGTTTGAACTGCGGGTTGTTGTAGTCGGTTAGCGCTAACCGCACAGAGGAGTTGGCGTGTGACAATACGTATCGGGGACTGCTGGTGAGTTGGGATCGACGATGGTTCCCAACCCCCAAACTCCACTGCATTACAATATAAATCTAACCCATCGCCCTATGATGTTAAGAACCATTGTGTAGAGTAGACAGTAAGACATGCATGTGCCCAGCGAGAGGTCTGGGGGTCGATTCCTATGGACCCTCACAAAAATTTTAATGTTCAGTTGTAGGGCCACACGATGGCCTTAGGGCTAGCCATGTGACGCCCTCTCATTAAACCCTCCAAACCTGTACATCAAATAAAATTGTGACACTTGTCAACCAGCGAATGGTTCAATGGAGGTAATATTCTGAGGAATATTCCTTTTTTTGCTGACTGTACATCCCACTTTGATGACTGTGCATCCCAATCAAATCTGGTCAAACTGTCGTAATTTTACCTATTTGGCATTTCAATCAGAACGTGATATCTTCCTCATACAACATCAGTTTTTCGAACCGTTCACGTCGTCGGAATCAAGAAGACGAGATCTACGCAACCATCCTAGTTTCAACCCAATCCCGTAACTTTGAATTTTGAGCAAAATTTATGAACTCCTGATCACATAAACAAAGCCGCAAATAAAGCGCAACAAACCACAAAAGACTAAAAGCATAAGACTAGAAACAAACACCATGGCTCGATCCCCCATGGGTTCCCAAAGATTCCAAGGGAAAGCTAAACCATAGCCTTTTCAAATATTTCATGGTAGTCTCTTTTGCCATGCAATCCCTTGCATCATATTGTCATAAACACATAACTGTCAGTGTATAATATAAAAATACAGTATACCATTTATCTTACCTTTTTATGCCAATACTAAGAATGTTTCCGTGCAACTGTTTGCACATGTTAATCACATGTTCCAAATATCAATACATCATATCTATTAACTAAAATCAACCTCTACCAATACTAATAACCATGTCATAATCAACTATTAGTCAAAATATTAATACTACAACTATCACCTACTTATACTCAAGTACACATCAACTATCTCAACATATAGTGTGTTAGTAAAACCATCTTAAAACAAGATCATTACCTCATGCAATATTACATACACATGCTCATATCATGCAATTAATCAAACATTAAAACCATAGATAGATGACATGATAGAAACCAAATGCTCAAACACCGAATAGACAACATAATCAAACATTCAAACAACATATGAATGACATAAGAAAATTTCTACCTTAATGTATCTCAAGGGAGGCTATCTTGTCTGCATAATCAATATAATTAGCACGATATAACATCACAACATATCAACTCAATCATAAATAAGATCATGATACCCATAGAAATATCTAGCTAAGATGTTCACATGATGGACTCATAAAAAATTGTCATTCATGCATAACAATCATATTTGTACAATTATTCTATATTAGTACAACATACTATCATAACTATATCATATCATACATAAATGTCATAACCATAACCATATGCATAGGCCAATCCAAATCAACATGATACATATAACATCAAGATCTTAATGCAATAACCCTAATCATCAAGCTAACTATCATATAACACCAATGAGTTAACATATCACCTACTCATAAACAACATATAACATAATATTCAAGTTAACTATCATGTAAGAATCAACAATTTAGCATATAACATACTTATCAACAAAATATAACATAATCATCAAGATAACTAACATAAAACAACAACAACAATGCATATTAAAACACATTACTATCACTCATGGCTATTCAACACACATGCATATGACCACAATAATTAACTAACATCTACCATGCATGTAACCACAACAATAATTAAAATGACGAACATGTACATAACCCTAATACATATAACAATTCATTGACTAACATACCTGCATGAAAAATATACAATACCTGTGTAACGATCTATTCTCATCCAAATTATAGTGCTACAACTTCACTTGATGATCTGCATCTCCTGCTTTATCTCAATCAACACATCAACATCATAACATACCCAAAACATCATGATGACTTAAAATGCATACAATAACCTCATGGACAACAATATTAACCATGATAATGCATGCCTTAACAATATATAGACACTGACATGCATAAAAAATGCGTATACAACTGGCGTGCATTCATGATGACACCATCCAATAAACAACACCATCAACTTCCACATGGAAACACAACCGCAACAATGACCACCACCATGTATACACAACAAGCACATAGTCCACAAACATATAGAACACATACGAAAATAACATGTATGCATGACAAACACATTGCAATGCATAACCAATCATACACTCAAGATGACACACTTTACAACAACACGATCCTCTTTCACATGGTGACATCACTACAACCATGACCGACACCATGCATATGAAACAAGCATATATACCGCAAGGATGATTAACACATGTGCAAACGACATGAACACATGATCACAACACACCACCCATATAGTCCAAGGAGTGAACCATCCTCTTTAAACCACTCTGTAACACCCTCCTCCCATATCTACCCAAGTAACTAGCCAACCGGGGTAAACATGTGACGAGAGGATATTATGTTCAGATTCAACCTCCTAGGTGACCTTAAGGAAGTGGAATCGACAAAAACACATCCTACAGACCTTCCACATTAGCAACAAGACTCCTAGGAACCATCCCAACTACTTAGGTAGCTAGCCCTTAGGTCCTAAAGAGTTTTTAACCGACCTAACCCTAGGACACTCCCTTAGTATAGGCATGGATGCGTCTGGGAGGATCTCGACACTCCCATGATATAGGCATGCATGGATCTAAGGACTCAATTTCCTATACCTGTGCCTGCATCTATGAGATTTAAGGCAAATTTTTAGGCCCAGAGCCCAAGCGACTACCCAAAATTCAATGACAAGTTCAAAAATGAAATAAAACAAAAAAGCAATGATGTATGCAAAAACCATGACAAGGCCTAGACTAGACCCCTACTAGCCATGACAGGAATTTCACAAAACATATCACAAATATGTAATCTACAAGTGTAAACAATAGATATGAGCATAGGGGTATCATACTCATCTGAGAATGAATAAGAAGCATTTTTGCTACATCACATTAACTACATTATAGTCTCTTTAGGCATAGATAAATTTTTCATTCAATTACGAATCAAAACATGATGAGAGCCATACTTCATCACCATCATAAAAATCAGTCAGAGACAACATATAAGTAGCAGAAATGACAAGCACATAACAACCATATAAACCATAGAATAACAAGCATATTTACCCATCAATATAAGGTAAAAAGAGCTCTTATTGCCATAAGAACAATGAAACCAAGTCAAGGACTTCCATATTCCACCTGACCATAAATAAGTTTGAGCCAAATATCTCTTCAACCAGTCACCCTCATGCCATATTCCAAGTATGGGTGTGGGATCTCATAAACCAAATCCCTCAAAACCAAACCAAGGCTTCCTGAGGCCCAACCACCTTAACCCTCAACCAGTGATTCCACCTCACAATCGGAAATCACAACCATCATGGATTGGTCTCTACCCAAGTTGTTCCAGGGCTCCCGAGTGTTTGTACCAATCATGGATTCTAGGACTAGTAACTCAACCCTAGTTGTTACAGTGCTTCTAGAGAATTTTTCCAACCAGGGCTTCTAGGACTAGTAACTCAACCCACCTAGGGCTTCCAGAGCATTTTTCCAACCAAGGCTTCTAGGAACTAATAACTCAAGCCACAACTAAAGGAAGATGAGTACCAAATAGAAAACAAACACTGAAATTAAATCCACAACACCATGACTATCTAGGAAATGGAAATGATAGGAAAATCCACTATCAATTTAGGGAATCTTCCATGCCAATGATAGATCATGACCAAGGAACCATATGCATACACCATGCATGCCAAAACTAGTGAGGAAAACATACATGCAACTTAGTACATGTAATCAAAACCCACTATATTTGTTGATCCCGATGTCCTATTACACTTTCCTTCTCTTCCTTTTCCTTCTTGCTCCAAATATCGCAGTATCTTGCACCATCTAAGAGTGCTCCAAGAAAACTCTCAGTGTCCAAGTGTATGAGAGAGAGAGAGAATAATGAGAGCTCCAAAACTGTACTGAAAAAAATCCATGAACTAATCCTCATAATATTTTATATTAATGAGGAATATATTTTCTTCATTTTCCATATATTTTCTTCATTTTCTTCCTCACATGCAATGTGTGACCTTCCGTAATATTTCCAAAATTTGCATGCAACAAATTGGAATCTTAAATTTCTCATTGTCACTTAGGAGATGAATAAAAGGGTGAGGAGACCCATGCATTACAGAAATAAGGATAAAATCCCTTCTGTTGAGTAAGGGGGATCATAATGCCAACAGGATTTTACACTGTCATGTGTGAACATGGACATTTTGCATGTGGACAAGGCCACGTTTGACCAAGTCAACAGCATAAATGTAGGAGGAGTGGATTAGCAAATAAAAGAGCTCAATGTGAATGTGGTTCAACCTATATAGCTATATGTGAGCTGGATTGAAGACCCTTAGGTGTGAAAAGGGCTGAAGCAAATTGAAGTGGTCAACCTTGACCAAATGAAATAATGCAGTTTAGAGGAGTGGCTCTAACGAAGGCACAATGCAGTTTTGGAGGGAGATTGTTTGTGTGATGGTGGAAAACCTATTGAGTGGGACCCAAGGTGAGAAGGTTCACTTAGTTTATAAGGAAGAGGATGGTATCCATTTGGGGGTTATATTATGTATTACATTTTCATGTCTCCTTAGAATTTTCTCTCCTAGTTGTTTAGCTAAGATTGTCAGTGCTGCTTAGCACTACGAGGCTCCTGTACAGGAATTCTTTCTCTTCCCTTTGAGTAGCTCTTGGGAGATATTAGATCCATCATTCCTCATATCAAGATTGGTGTGAGCTTAGGTCTGTAGCTTCGGTGCAGTGCAAGGAGGTTGGTAGGGTAGAGGTGAGGTTTAATTGTGAATTGGTTTTGCACATAGAGGAGGTTTCTTGCTTTGGAGGATTCGTTTGGTATTAAAGGCGATATCATATCTTTGGAAACATTGGGACATATCCTTTCCCTTTTAGAGGAAGGAAAAATTTCCGGAAGATGGAGGACACTTGGACCACATGGTTCTAAGTGAATACCTTGTTGGGTACAAATCCCAACCTAGAGCCTTCAAGGAGACTCTAGATTTTCTTCAGTTCATTCATTTGGAGGAAGAAAGAAGACCTTGTGGCCAAGGAAGCATCAAGGGCAATAGGTTTCTATTGTCTACTTATGATGGGTCATCTGCAGCAAGGGTTTGGGCAGGGAGACTTGATGCATTCTTCCTACTACATCCGGTGGTAGAGGATGTGGCTGTAGAGATTTCAGAGTTGCACCTAGAGGGTGAAGCAAATATTTGGTGGTTCAGCCATTTGAGCCATGCAAGAGTGGGTAATTTTTCTAAATTTACTCAAAGTTTGATCGAATACTTTGGTGAAGGAAAATCTGAAGAGAAGAAACCCTCACCACTAGTGGAGGTGACTTGTACCAGTGCTGTCACAGCTATGGGGGATTAGCCCTCAACATCTTCAGTTGGAGGAGCCAACCTATTGGGGGGAGAAGCCCTTACATCCATGCAAGATACTTCCAAAGTTCATCAAGGTATGCCTAACTTTTCATCTCCTATTGTTTCATCAAATCATATGGAGGATTGTGTACCATTGCACACTGCTCATTTGGGATAGCATGATTGCACTGCATTGTGAAACCTTGGTTTTATCAAGGAAGGGCTAAGACATCATCCTAATGGGCCACTGATGGGCTGCACACCACATGTGAGGGTGGGGTGTGAATTCTTGGAGGATGGGATGAACTTTTTCCCAAAAAATTTCATGCAAAACCATATGTTCATCTTTGAGTTGGGGCATGAGCTCACCAAAACACCATGGAGGAGAGTTATAGCGCTGTCAAGAGGCATCAGTGAGGAGGCTTTTCCTTTAGCCCACTTGGATCCTTATGGATTCAAGATGATCATTGGTGTGATATCCTTTCTAGGAGATCTCTAAGGAGTTGAATTTCATCATCCCCTAGAATGCAAGAAGGAAGGTCTGATTTGGGAGGAGGGTAGTCTTCTTTGGAAGGGTACCAAGGCTGATCATGATGGGAGGCACTCACATCGGGAGGAATGGGAGTGGATGGAAAGCAAGAAGCTGGTAAGCTACTTGCAATTATATGACACCGGGCAGCAGGAGGCTTGGCTGCGTTGGTTTCTCTTGAAAGAGTTTGGCCACCATGGGACATATCCTTTTTCCAAGGGTATGAGGATGGAAGGAACTTGGCAGGGTACTTGCATCATGGAGAAGCAAGGAGTGTGGATGCATTACGATGAGTTGATCATTGTTTTTTCACCATATGATTTATGTTATGGAGGTATGAGGTGGCAGCAAACACTTGTGTTGCTTTGGAGGATTGAGAGAGAGCAAGGGCATGTTTTCTCTCCCATTTTGCATGATGTTGCAGGAGGAGGATATGGAAACATTGTTGGAGGAGTCTTAGACATTGAACATGTCAGAGAATGGATTTATAAGTTGGCTAGAGCCTATTTGCATAGGCCAAAAATGCTATCACTTTGGAGCAGGGACTTTTTGATGGAGTGTTCCCAAGATCACTTCACATTTGATGCACTGGGTGGACATGGAGGAGATGATATTGATAGAGTAGTGGATGAATTCATCTGTTACTATAGTATGTTCTTCTTGACTTGGACTTCCAAGCATGGGGAGGGGGATCTTCATGCAGAATATGACTTATTCTTCTTCATAGGGGTATGTCATACCATTATGGAGGGCTCATTTATGGATCCTATCACCATATTACTCTCATTACATGGTAAGAATTCTATTTTTTCATTTATTGATTGTTCAACACAATATTTTCATGCTCTTACCATTTCCTTGGTTTTCTTAGGCTCCCTTGGACCATTTTGGCAGCTATTATGATGGAGGCCATCTATGTTCAACCATCTACTATTTACTAGTGGATGTGATGACTTATAAGCCATTTGTCGAGCAAACATGCCAGGCTTTTTTAAAGCTACGGTGGGGAGGAAAGCGTTGACCACTGGTGATGGTACCTTCCAACGCTACATGAAACCTTCAGTATTTCTTTCATTTCGATGTTGGTCATGAGCCCATTTTCTGATGTTGTTCTTGTCTTTATGGGGAGCATTATTGGGGGAGGGACACATTGGGTGGATGTGTTCTTGGGGGAGGAACATCCCCACACTTTCTGCATTACATGTTCTGAGGGGAGCATGGGAAGATACATGGCCACTACAACAAAATATTTCTTTATTTATGAGGAGGGCCATGATATGGATGGGATGCCATATAGTGGTGATTTCTTATCCATCATGTATGATATGGTTTGGGCCAGCTTGATGGATGGGAAAGGGATCTTTGGAGATCTCGTTTCCTTCTTGCCATTTGAGAGCAACATTATGGCAGCCCAAGGTCAGAAAATTATCTACACTTATCTTAATTGGAGGGGAGGATAGCGTGGGGTAGGCCATTTTGTTTACCATGCTCAGAATTTCAGCCCGCCTACTTTACAGGAGCTCAAGTTGGAGGAGGATTTCCAAGAGTTGCCATGTTCGTAGGAAACTCATTTTGTATGGACGATAGCTTGGGGATGGTAGATCCTGATATATATCAAACCACATGCCTCAAGAAGGACTTTAGACCACCCATTGTTGCCTCCATTTTTATCTTATTGTCACATAATGATAGCTATTTGGGGTGTACACCAAAAGCTAGCTTGTTTACTTGGGAGGGGAAACTTGGAGATATTTTGATGATGCAACACCTTGATCCTTGGATTATTTTATCCTATCAGGTTGATATAGGGGAGAAGGGGATGCTCTTAAGTCCTATCCTTGCATTTGCTTGAGGACAAGAAACATTTGGGAAGGGAGAACTGTAATATTCCAAAATTTGCATGCAGCAATTTGGAATATTGAATTTTTCCATTGTCACTTAGGAGATGAATAAAAGGGTGAGGAGACCCATGCATTACAGAAATAAGGATAAAATCCCTCATTTTGTGTAAGTGGATCATAATACCAGCTGGATTTTCCACTCTCATGTGTGAACAGGGATATTTTGCATGTGGATAAGGCCAAGTTTGACCAAGTCAACAACATAAATGTAGGAGGAGTGGATCAACAAATATAAGAGCTCAATGTGAATGAGGCTCAGCCTAGATATCTATATGTGAGCTGGATTGAAGACCCTTAGGTGTGAAAAGGGCTGAAGCAAGTTGAAGAGGTCAACTTTGACCAAATCAAACAACGCAGTTTAGAGGAGTGACTCTAATGAAGGCGCAATTTTGCAGGGAGATTGTTTGTGTGGAGGTAGAAACCCTATTGAGTGGGACCCAAGGTGAGAAGGCTCACTTAATTTATAAGGAAGTGGATGGTAGCCATTTGGAGGTTAGCTTATGTATTACATTTTCATGTCTGCTTAGACTTTTTCTCTCTTAGTTGTTTAGCTGAGATTGTCGATGCTGCTTAGCACTAAGGGATTCCTGTTCAGGAATTCCTTCTCCTCCCTTTGGGTAACCCTTGGGAGAGATATAATCCATCATTCCTCACATCCTACATTGGTGCCAAGCTTTAGTCTACAGGTTCAGCGCAGTTTCTGCAGGAGGTTGAGCTGAGTTGCAGGGTGTTGCTGGGGAGGGTTGAGAAACCCATTTTCTGAAGTGGTTTTGCATAGGAGGGATGTTTCCTTCCATTGAAGGATCTGTTTGGAGAATTCCTGGGCTGATATAAGATATTTGGCAGCAATCCAACACATTACCATCACTTCCAATGTTATTCCACTCAGGAATTGCATTATTCCAGCAGGGAAATTTTAGCAGTGACTTTTGTAGCTCTTTCGGGGAGTTTTCCTGTGATTGGAGGATGGATTATTCCATGGAGAAATAACCTTGATTAGATCTTCATTAGATCTTAATTCTTACATCCTTGTACACTCATGTGATTCATTTTCACTGATTATTCAATAATTTTTTGAAAATCACCATTTGTATTCAGAGTGTTTGAAAATAAACCCTTGCCGGGGTCTCTTGCATTTTGTATAAAGGAGACTAGATCTCATTCTTCTGAGAAAATTGACTAATATAATTCCAGATCTATTTTTATCTATCATTTTTATGTACAAACTCTCCCTTAGACTAAACAATAACTTTTATGCAGTATTTCTTGTGTTGCAGTGATTGGGGTTTTAGCTCTTTTTGGCCATCGTAGGTGTGGGAGATCTGTTTAACCCACCTAGTTTGATTTGTTTCATCTTTATTCTTGGATTTAGGTTTTATATTGGCTGATATATAGGATCCAAGAGTTATTTTTGTTATTTTATAGCATAATTTTATGGAAATGCGTTTTTGGTGCATGCTTGTTGAGCTGTCCCAATTTTGGGATATTTTCCACCTCCCTTTTCTCCTATTTTCCATTATTTTCATAAACAAATGCCAATAAATGCCATTTTTCCTTTCCAAAGCCTTAGCCATTACATTTTCCAATTTCCATAGCCATAATAAACCATATGAACAACTGCACTGGGAAGTTTTTCCCAACATTCAACCTGGAATATGTAATATTCCTAATTAGATTTTAACTAGTTGGAATATTAAATTTTCCTTTCATTCATAACTTAGATGAATAAGTGGGTAGGGAAACGCTTAAATATCTTTAGTAGAATAAAACCACTTCTAGTGCAAAGGTGGATCAGTGTAGCTAGCTGAAATAAAGCAACCCTTAGTGTGAATGGGGTCAATGCATGTGGATGGGGTCAAGGTTGACGAAATCAACAATGCTGCCATGGAGAGAGTGGAGATAGTGGAGGAAAACGAAGTTATGGTAGAGGAGTGTATGCATGGGAGTAGCATATTTAATGATTAGGACTAAGGTTGAGGAAGGTCACCAAGCATATAAGGAAGGGGATGGCAGCCATAGAAGGAATTTAGATTATTGTTTATGTCTTGTTTTTTTATGACTTTCTGAACGCTTCAACTATTTAGCAGAGTCTGTTGTGCTATTTATCACCAGGGTGTTTCCGGGCAGAAATCCCATCCTCATCCTTGAGGGACTTCAAGTGCCCACTCAAGAGAGTTACATTGAGCTTCATTCCACCATCCGGCATCAGGACAAGATTTAGCCATCTACCACAGCATAGTCTCCTTTAGAAAATGTGTTATTTGGCAGGGCATTTGCAGTGGAGGGTTGAGAGACCCATTTTGTGAGCTAGTTTCCTAGTGGAGGTAGAAGCCTTCCATTAGGGAGATATATTGAGAGGAGTTTCAGCTATTTTCTTGTCATATCAGCCACCTCCCTGCAATCATGGAGTTGCAGAGCATTATTTAGCCCCAGGGCTACATTTTTCACAGTGTGTATTTCCAAAAACCCTTTTTGGGTTGTCTTGGAATTGTGCTTGGGAGCTTATATGTCTATTCCTGACACTTTTTGAGCATTATATCAAAATATACATATATTTGTTTTTTCCATTTTCATTTATTCCCTCTTGGACTACGCATTCATAGCATTTTGGCATTTTATGTTTTAGCAATATTTCATATTTTGATGTATTGGATAATGGGAGGCTTGTTTGCCTAGCTTGAGTGACCTTTTCCTCAAGACATTGTACTTATTTTATGCTATTAAACATAATGGAATGGCTCTATGATTGTCTCATGTTTTGATGTATTGATATTCACTGCAATTTCCAATTTTATGTTCAATATTGCTACTTTTTCTGTTTTGGAATATTACAGAGGTATCAGAGCGTAATCTTGGCTCAGGCTGTGGGGAATTGCATCTATAACATCTATAGAAATGGAGGAAAGATAATTTCCAAAACTTCTTCTCTAGACCATGCAGAATATTTCCAAAGAAATCAAGGAGATGAGGTTAGAAAGACAGAATGAATCCCCTAGAGGGTTTCAACATGGAGAGAGTTCTGGCACCTCACATGATTGGTGTGAGCAACCAACATTACAGCCTTTTTCACAATGCTCCACCATGCCTACATTCCTAGTAATAGGAAATGAGGTGGGAGGACCACAAAAGGAGGAAACTCTTGGTGATTAGCATGAATCTCAATCTCAGAGGTTCAAGGAGCACCTGAACTTCCAAGAGTTTTGTCAGATCAAGTATAATATAAGACCCAAAAATCACAATAGAGGTGGAGGGTACATGCAGAACAATGATTTGCAGCATACTATGGGTAGATTCTTTTTGCCTTTTTTTAATGGGTCACCCAAGTGCACAACCAAGGCTTGGGTAGAGAAGTTGGATACCTACTTTCAGCTGAACCAAGTCTCAGAGGTCATGGCCATTAAGATAGCAACGATGCACCTTGAAGGTGAAGCATATGAGTGGTGGTTTCATGGTCTATCTACACTAGGGCATGCTAGTGTCACTGCTTATGAAAAATTTACTCGGATTTTGGTGGAAATATTTGACCGCAGAAATCTAGAAGCACATTTTGTTGATCTAGCTAAGCTCACTCAAACAGGAGATCCAGAGACTTATATATCTGAATTTCAAAAATGCTTAGTTATGGTGTCCGATCTATCTACAGCTAGGAGAGTATATATGTTTATTGATGGGCTAGAAGAGCCTTTTCATGGTTTGGTGAAATCCACAAGACCAACTACGATCCAAGAGGCTATTGAGAGGGCTGGAGGTTTGCATCATGCTTTGCCAAGGGAAAAGGCCTCATTACAAAAGAAGTTTTCTTGTCAAGCAAAGGGAAAATATGTGAAGTTTCCTCCCTCAAAGGAGAACCAAGAAAATTGATCTCTTGGTGATGATGTCTGGGCAGATCTAAGGAGGAGAAAAATTTGCTTCACTTTCCAAGAGCCATGGGCACCAGGGCACCGATGTGCTGTCGAGAAGGCACATTATATTGAGGTGTTCTCTAATGATGAATAAAAGGAATAAGAAGAATTAAATGAGGATATAATTTTTGTAACATCAAGAGGAGTTGGACCACCACCCGAAGGTGTGAAGGGAGCATTTTCTCTAACTGGAGGGACTCTTGTAGCTTTGCAGAGAGTTCCCAAGTATCTAACACTGAGGGTTAGAGACACTATTCAGGGACAAAGAGTGTTGGTGTTGATGGAAAATGGGTCTACCCACAACTTTATTGATGCTCAGTTAGTGCAGAGGAGAGGCATTCGCATAAATGATTTTGAGGGATTCTCAGTATTGGTTCCAGGAGCTAGAACCATGTAGTGTGTCAAGTATGTTATGGCACTGACTATCACTTTTGGGACTCACACATTGACATACCACTTCTTTGTGGTTGATATTATGAACACCAATGTGATATTGGGTGTTCATTGGCTGATCACTTTGGGGAAGGTCACCACGGATTGGGAGACCTTGGAGATGGAATGGACAAACAAGGGTAGCGGTAAGCACCAAAAGATCAAGGGCATGCACACCTTTCCACCCCAGATTGTATCAACACATAGGATGGAGGCTGATTTGTGCATAAGGGACATAGAGTGGGCAGTGGAACTGGGTATGTTAGAGGAAAGAGGCAAGGGTGCACGAGTACACCCAGATGTGCAGTCTATTCTAGACCATTATTCTATAGTATTTGGAGATATACCACTGGGGAGGCCACCTGATCGAGGATTGGAGCACACTATTGAGTTGGGTAAGGGGGTCCAAGAAGTTATCACCAAACCCTATAGGCATCCAAAAGCCTACAGGGATGATATTGAAAAAGCCATTCAAGAGCTCTTGAATTTGGGACATATACGACCCAACACCAGTCCTTTTGCTTCTTCTATGGTCTTGGTAAAGGAGAAGGATGGCACATTGAGGATGTGCATTGACTATAGAGCTTTGAACAAGAAAAAAATTAAGAATAGGTGCCTAATTCCCAGGATCGATGAGATTATGGATGAGATAGGGGGATTAAAGTAATTTTCAAATATTGATCTGAGCTCAAGGTACCATCAGATCAGGGTGAGGGATCAAGATATCCCCAAGACTGCATTTAAATGCCACTATGGCCACTTTGAGTTCTTGGTGATGCCCTTTGGGTTAACCAATGCTCTGACTACTTTTCAGTCTTGTATGAACCACATATTCCGTGGTCAACTGAGGAAGTTTGTGTTGGTTTTATTTGATGACATTCTTATTTACAGCCGCACATGGGAGGAGCATTTGCAACATATTGAGATAGTATTACGCATTCTTGAGGAGCAGAAATTCTATGCTAAGCTCTCCAAGTGTGAGTTTGGGCTCACATAGATTCTCTATTTGGGCCACATAATTGGAGTATATGGAGTGAGAGTTCATGAGGAGAATATCGGTACTATTCGAGATTGGCCTGAGCCAAATAATGTAACAAAAATTCGGGGGTTTGTAGGCATTTGTACCTACTACTGAAAGTTTGTCAAAGGGTTCTATCAACTAGCAGCACCACTTACATATTTGACCAAGAAGGGAGCCTTTTGTTGGACAGCTAAAATGCATAGAGCCTTTGATAGGCTCAAAGAGGTGATGAGCAGCTTCCCGGTGTTGGTATTACCAGATTTTAGCTAGCCCTTTGTACTGGAATGTGATGCTTCAGGGGAGGGAATTGGAGCAATCTTGATGCAGGGTAGTCACCCCATGGCTTTTGAGAGTCAGAAGTTGCTGCCTCATGAGAGGTTATACTCTATATATAATAAGGAAATGTTGGCTATCATGCATGCATTAGCCAAATTCCGGCAGTATTTAGTGGGCAACAGATTCTAAGTGAATATTGATCACAATAGTGTTCGGTTTTTCCTTGAGCAGAAGCAGCTGCAAAAGAGGCAACAAAAATGGGTTAGTAAGATCCAAGAATATGACTTTGACATTGAATATGTCAAGGGGAAGAGAAATGTGGTAGCATATTCCCTATCATAGAGACCAGCAACGTTGTCATTGATGAGTGTGGATACAGATTGGAAGGCCCAACTATTGGTGGAGTATTCCAAAGACCGCTTTGCATGTGAGATACTAGATGGACAGGTGACCGATGAGAGGTTTAGAGTGATGGATGAGATCATCTATTACCGAGACCAGATCTTATTGACTAGAGATTCTAGACTCAAGGAGAAGATTTTGCATGAAGCACATGTTCACCACTTTTCAGCCATCAAGGATTCACCAAGACATATTGGGCCATTCGGGAGAGATTCTCATGGAAGGGTCTCAAGGAGGATGTCGTCCAAAAAATCAAGGACTGCGTAATTTTCCAGCAGAACAAAGGAGAGAATAACCATCCTACAGAATTTTTGTAGCCACTCACTATTCTGGAAGGAAAATGGGAAAGTATCTCCATGGATTTCATCACCGGTCTACCTACAATACTGGGTAAGGATTGTAACTTTGTAGTTGTTGATAGACTAACAAAGTACTCACATTTCCTTGCTATCCCTGCATGATATATTGCTTCACAGGTGTCCGAGCTCTTCTTTAGAGATATCTTCAGACTCCATGGTCTTCCAAAGGCCATAGTCAGTGACGAGATAGTCGCTTCATGGGTGGATTTTGGCAGGAGCTTTTCTAGTTAGTGGGTACCGAGTTGACACTGAGTACTAGTTATCACCCTCAGGCCGATGGATAGAAAGAGATAGTAAACAAGTGGCTGGAAGGCTACTTGCGAAACTATGTTTCGAGGTAGTAAAGAGCATGGCTGTGCTAGCTCCACTTGGGAGAGTATTTCTACAACTCAACTTTTCATATGTCCATCGGCTTGTCTCCATTTCGGGATATTTATGGGTATGATGCTCTATCATTTGTTGATATGATGTTTGGAGCAAGAAAGGCTCCTAGAGTCAAGGAGTGGGTCCAAGAGAGTCAGGATATACTCCATGCTCTCAAGGAAAACATTTCTATAGCCTATAATCAACATAAGTTGTATGCAGACCGTGGTCGGACAGAGAGGTAGTTTGAGGTTGATGATTTAGTCTAGCTATGTCTTCAGCCTTACAGATACTCTACACTAAAGGAGAATGGGGTTGATAAACTTAAGCCCCGGTTTTATGGGCCATACAAGGTGATCCGTCGTGTTGGGGAGGTAGCCTATGAGTTGGAGCTCCCCACTGGGAGTAAGATCCATAACATTTTTCATGTCTCATGCCTCAAGAAGGCCATTGGAAAAAATGTGGTTGCCACCATGGATCACCCACCTATTGATGTTGAGGGCCATCTGTTTTTACAAATAGAAGCTATCTTGGACACTCGGGAGAGGCAACTAAGGAACAAGGTGATTAAAGAATATCTGATTCGATGGAGGAATCCACTAGATGAGGATGCCAGTTTGGAAGGAGAGAATATTTTGTAGCATCCATCTTTCCATTTTCTTGAGGACAAGCAACATCTGGGAGGGGAGGACTGTAATATTCCTAATTAGCTTTTAGCTAGTTGGAATATTAATTTTTTCTTTCCTTCATAACTTAGATGAATAAGTGGGTAGAGAGACCCTTAAATCTCTTTAGTAGGAATAAAACCACTTCTAGTGTGAAGGTGGATTAGTGTAGCTAGTTGAATTAAAGCAACCCTTAGTGTGAATGGGGTCAATGCATGTGGATGGGGTCAAGGTTGATCGAATCAACAATGCTGCCATGGAGAGAGTGGAAATAGTGGATGATAGCGTAGTTATGCTGGAGGAGTGTATGCATGGGAGTAACATCTTTAATGAGTGGGACCAAGGTCGAGGAAGCTCACCAAGCATATAAGGAAGGGGATGGAAGCCATAGAAGGCATTTGGATTATTGTTTATGTCTTGGTATTTTATGACTTTCTACATGCTTCAGCTGTTTAGAGGAGTCTGCTATGCTGTTTAGCATGAGGGTGTTTCCGGGTGGAAATCCAAGCCTCATCCTCGGGGGACTTCGAGTGCCCACTTAGGAGAGGTGCATCGAGCTTCATTCCACCATCCAGTATCAGGCCAAGATTTAGCCATCTACCATAGCGCAGTCTCCTTCAGAAACTACATTATTTTGCAGGGCAGTTGTAGTGGAGGGTTGAGAAACCTATTTTGTGAGCTAGTTTCATAGTGGAGGGAGCAGCCTTTCATTGGGGGGATCTATTGGGAAGAGTTTCAACTATTTTCTTGTCATATCAGCCACCTCCCTACAGTCATGGAGTTGCAGAGTGTTATTCAGCCCTAGGGATCCATTTTTCACAGTTTGTATTTGCGGAAACCCTTTCTGGGTTGTCTTGGAATTGTGCTTGGGAGCTTAGATCTCTATTCATGACACTTTTTGAGCATTATCAGCAAATATATATATTTCTATTTTCCAGCTGCAGTTATTCCCTCTTGGACTGTGTGGTCATAGTTTTCCAGCATTTTATGTATTAGTAGTATTTCATATTTTGATGTATTGGATCATGGGAGGCATGTTTGCCTAGCTTGAGTGACCTTTTCCTCAAGACATTGTACTTATTTTCTGCTATTAAATATAATGGAATGAATCTATGATTGTCTCATGTTTTGATGTATTGATATTTAATTGTAATTTCCAGTTTTATGTTTAATATTGGTGCTTTTAATTTTTTGGAATATTACAGAATACGTGTCTCATGACCTTGGTCTTATATTTCATTTACATGGATTTTTAGCCAAGGATGTTACATATACCACAGGCATATATAACTCATATGCAACCGACATGTATGCATGACCAAAACACTGCCCATCCAGTATAAGGGGGAACCATACTCTGAAACCACTATGTAACACACTCCTCCCACATTTATGCAAGCTAAGCGGTCCACTCGGGTAAACATGTGATGAGAGGCTCTATGATGTGACTCAACTCCCCATGTAAAATTAAGGAAGTGGAACCAAGAAAACTAAACCAATTTGAACTTCCATACAAGCTACAAAACCTTCAGGAGCCAACCAACCCTTCCAGGTGACCAACCCTTCAAGAAACTTGAAATTTTACTGATATCGACCCTCAACTGCTCCCATAAAAAGCCATGCATGTGATTAAGGCCTTCCAATCTCTCCCATAGCAAGGCATGCCAATGATTGTGGAATTTTTCATATAGTTATAAGCTAGCGACCCCAGATTCTGAGCCACTTTTTTAGGGCTAGGTCTCAGGCCACTTCCAAAAACTTCATGAAACCTTCAGAAATGACAAATAACATGGAAAAAAGGTTACTAATATCAAGAACTTGACTGGACCCCTACTATCCATGACAAAAATTTCGTCAAACATGTCACAAATATGAAATCTACAGGTCATAACATCAGATTGAGCACAAGGGTCTCATACTTATCTAATATTCATAAAGAAACATTGATTCCTTATCTCATTAGTTGCATTATCATCTATTAGGTAGTATTAATTTTTTATTCAATTTCTAATCAAAACATGCTAAGAACCATACATCAAGTCTCTTATAAAACATGCTCATAACCAACATATAACCAACAAAAATAGCAAGGATGCAACAACCATAATAACCACATATGAACCAGTACGTTTACACGTGAAATACTAAGGAGAAGGAACTTGTATTAATGAATTTATAAGCCAACTAGGTTTGTGACTTCCATGAACCACCCGACTATATTGGATGAAACAAGTGTTTCTTTCAGCCAAAAACCCCTGTGACATATTCCAAGCATGAATGTGGGACTCACAACAGAACCAATATAGGTTTCCTTAGGATTTACCATAATCCCCACCTAATTACTAGGCCCTAAACAAGCATGGATGCCTTCAGATATCTCCACCTATACCGTGAGGAATTTTCATCTCTCCTAGTCTCTATGATTTACTCAATATCCCGCCATTCATCGGTTGAGGATTCCTAGGTCTAATCATGATTCCACCCTTCAGGATTTACCATATATCCCGCCATTCACTAGTCAAGGATTACTTGACCTGATCAAGGGTACACACCTCTAGGCTTTACAATATATCCTTCCATTCATTGACCGAGGATTCCTAGGCCTCGGCAAGGTACACAAAATTTGGCTTTACCACAATCCAACCTTCTACAGTCCAAGGATTCCAAGGCCTTGTGTTCTTTATTTCACAAACCACCTCACTCAGTTTTGAAACCATCCAACAATATAGACTAAACAAATAAAAGAGAACCCAACAGACCATGGTTATTCATAAATAGAAAGGCAAGGCTGAATAACATTGTCACACTTGGAAAAAACCATGCCCATGACAACAAGAGAACTAAGAACACACATGCATAACCATGCATGCCAAAATTAGAAAGGAAATCATGCATGAAACTTGATACCTACAAGTAATCCCATTATACTCGCTTGATCCTGCTCTTCCTTACTTGATCTTTGCCCCCATTTTCCTTTTTTCTTTCTTTAATCCAATTTTAAAGTTCTCCAAGAAAAATTTAAGTGTCCAAGAGTGTGAGAGAAAAAGAATAGAGAGAAAGCTCCAATACTGAACTAAAAAAAGCTACAAACTTATCCTCAGAAGCCCTTTTATTTATGAGGCCTCCATTTTCATAATTTTCCATTATTTTTCCTTCATTTTCCTCCTCACATGCAACATGTGACCTTTCACCTTCCTTTTCTCCTAATTTCCATTATTTCCATAAAAATATTGCCAAAAATGCCATTTTTCCTTTCCAAAGCCTTTGTGTTTTCCGTTTCCAATTTCCTTAGAAATAATAAACCAAATGAATGCCGACACTAGGATGTTTTTCCCAACATTCAGCTTGGCATAAGTGTCTCATGACCTTGGTCTAATTATTTTTCCTTTATTAACTTTATTTACATGGAATTTTGACTAGGATTGTTACAAAAATACGACAAAAATATTAGGCATGTTATAAGATACTATAAATTAGCTACTAATAGTCATATATGCAAATTTTAGTCATCATTTAAAACCAATTAATGACCAAAGAAATATGACTAAATTTTAGTCATGTTATAAGATACAATAAATTAATAGTCATATATATGCAAAATTTAGTCATCATTTGTAATGACAAATTTATCATTTAAAGAAGTGATTTATCTTTTTTGGTAGTTTCATATTCATTATCATAGACCATGGATTTAATAGTTTATATTAATTTTATTTTCTTTCATTAATAATTATTATAAACAACTAATTTAGTCGTTGTATATTCAATTTTTTTGTTAATTATTAATCAATATAAACTACTAATTTAGTAGTTTTAGATTGATTTTATGTCTTCATTATTAATTAACATAAATTAATTAGTATGATTTTGTGGCTAAATTAAAAAAATGTTATACAATGTGCATATTCATTTAATATGATGACGCAAAGTTACATATGTTAATCACAATAATAAATAATATCAAGTACAACTATAAATAATTTCAACAACATAAATTATATTATATGAAATGTCAAGTATTACAATATTAGTTTTCGACTTAATACTTGTTAGACTACAATTTACACTTGAAATCATTGTTTCTACACTTCAAAACATTATCTTTGTGTTTCCAAGACATTGCAAGTGAATTCACCAACTCTAAAGACTTCACCATCAATATGTATATGTGTGTCTTGTGTGGTATATTTTCTTTAATGGTATCACAAAACCAGTTCTCCTCTCTCTCTTTTTGCATTTGTCTCTCCAATTTTATTATTCTCCTCTTTCTTCAATTCATGCATATTACCATCAATACTAAGTTACTCATTTGAAAATGAAAGAAGGTACAAAGTAGAGTATAGTACATGAAATATGGTTAACATTAAAATATAAACTAAAGTAGAGTATAGAGGATTTATAAGACATATACACCCTCATCAACAATGTCAATTCCATTTTTCCCCATAAAAGCAAGAAAAGCAAACAATTTTTCTTCAATGAGGTGATAGTGGCCACTATGTGTCTAGATGAACTTTATAAACAAAGAAAATAAAATGTCATAATAGAAAATAACACCTTAGGAACTTAGTATTCAATGTTAAGGAAAAACATAGGCACAATAATTCCAACTAAGTTACATGATAAAAATACTGGGTTGTAGATAACATGTGAAAACAAATGGAAATAAAAAGACAACATATAACAAATAATGTATAATAGTTGGCCGAAAATTTTCATCATAGAGGAAAAAAAATCTATAGTTACCTATACATGTGGGTGGGTAACATGCCCCAATATTCCATGATCATTAGATTCCAGAGGAAATAAACCTCCTACTAACATAAAGATCAATTAGTTGCATCTAGGCCTTGGCTCTCCTTTGGGAGTCCAAAAAATAAAAATAAGCCCATCCTTAATTAGCTATAGTCCATAGTATCCATTTCGCATGCTATCTCCACATACCCACCAAAAGTTTTAGATATGCCAAACAAATGGAATTTTGCAATTGTTTCTAAAACTATGTCATTTACACCCCCTTCCAATCTTTGTGATCAAATTTACCCACTTGATTTTCTTCTCTCATATTAATTTACATCACAAAAAATATCTATTTCAAAAACCAAGATAGCCCCAATATCTTCGGATCTTAACACTCATCCATATTTTCCACAAACCATAGGAATTAATACTCTCTTACGATCAACCTACTAGTATTAATATATATTTTTTCTTCTATCCAATATTGATGCAAATAAAGTGATCTTCTATTAGTTGGTCAACAAGTTTCCATTAAAAGTGAAAATTCCATCATTTTTCATGAAATGTCTCCATGCAACCTCTTATTGCTTGCCCTGAGAAAGTAACTCTTGCATTATTATATCAGAGAACATGTTTCATGTGCCATAGCAAATATGAATTGCAAGATATTATGAGTAATATAGAAAAAAAAATAAAGCTTTTATTACTAAAAATGTATAATGAATAAAAAGTGGTGGACACCATAACAGATCTGTAAAATTGAGCTCTAAAATTATTTAATTGCTTCACTCTTCTGACATAAGTTAGAAAAATCCTTGTAAACAATTCCTTCTTTCTGAGCCCAACTTTCAAGGGCTTGATGGGATGGAACAACAAGAGCTACACAATAAATATGGAATGGATCTACATGTAACATGATATTTTCCAAATAATGGCACACTACCAGAGCTACTTCCACATCCATAGAGGAAATGTATTGGGATGTGGCAGCTGAAAAAATACTAGATGACTTACAAAATTGAAATATTTTGGTAAGAATCATCAATACCTTTCTCAAATAGACATATTCCTCACTTTGAAGCTTAATTATGTCCTTTTCACAACTAATAATCTCAAGTCAATCATCGGGATGAAATCTCCTTATGTCACCAATACAGAACCATCACATTCCTCTCTCATCCACCTTATGCAATAAAAAAAAATGCAAGAGTTTAAACCATCTATATAATTATTATTATTTTCAAATAAGTTAAGCCCCAATGTTTAATCACCTTGTAGGACTCACTCGTTTTCTTTTTTCTTTTTTTTTAAATAGCCCAGAGTTACATGGGGATTGTTGGGAAAATACTGAGAGGGGGGGGGGGGGGTGAATCAGTATTTAGAGCTAACTGATAAAATTTTTACTTTCCTTTTCTCAAAACCCATACGCTACTTTACAGAACAAAACTAGCGTATATACGCGGATATCCTTAAGGAAACTCGCGTATGCTCAGAGCTCTTATTATGTATTTGATTCTTAAATCATTGCATCATTTATTCATCAGATGTTAAGCAGTAAGCATGTGCAGTAAAAACAGAATAAACCAACACACATGAACAACACATGAACACCGGGGATTTAGGTGGAAACCCAATTGGGGAGGAAAACCACATTCTTAGTACGCCTCGATCTTCAATATTTTTTATAAAGGGGAAACATCTTTAACCATATGCGGGGCAGACTCATACTGTGTACGTGAGCACCCTGCGAGAAGGCTACAACCTTCTCACCGTTTGACCTCTCCACGGAAGGAGGCTTCTATTGCTCTCGTTTACGGCCCACTCTCTCAGAGGAGTTACTGCCCGATGTGGCACAGGCCTCTGCGTGAGCTTCCCTTTCTACATCACGAGGCTTCAACCCTCAGATCCACTGCAGACCACGTTTCATCAATTTTCAAACTGGATCAAACAGCTTCAACACAACCCTTCACTTATCAACAAACATACTTTGCCCAATGCTTCAAACAGTACAGTGAAACCACTGTAACCAGAATATCAGAGATAACCCAAACTTCAGAATAGATATGCAGAAACACATTCAACCTTGAGAAACCATTAGTTCAGATACCATACATGCTTTTATTTAATCCGACCAGCGTATATACGCGCTTTTCATGAGACGAACCCGCGTATTCATCCGTGCATTTTTTAGACAACCCTAACTTCCCATACGCGCTTTTATTTAATCAGATCCACGTATACACGCGCTTTTCATGAAATGAACCTGCATATAGATCTCTAAAAGATAAAATTTGCAGAATAGATCAGATCTATGAACTTACCCAGATTTCTTCAATTTCTTCATCATAATTGCGCTAGGTCTTCATCACTTCTTTTCAGATCATCCTAGAGATTCATCATATTCAGATCTAGAGATCTTTAACCTTCATCATATTCATAGGTGCATCATAGATTCAGATCTATTACTTAAGAATAGAGTTCAACTATGCAGATATACTTCAGAGTGAAGTATTCATTAAAGCCCAAACACTTGCACACCTACTTGCACTAAGATTTTCTTCTCCTTAAATAGATTTGGCCTTTATCAATACCATGAGTCAAAACCACTCAACCACTGATGGTATTCTTGGACAGGATCAAATAGATAATAAAGCGCTCAATACTTTGGGCCAATACCATGGTAATGCCCCCTGGTTTTATAAAAATAGAGTGAAAATTGGCATATGCAACTTGGCACGTTCATTTCCGCGTACATACGCGACTTCTCCTTAATAAAATCGCATATGCCTTGTGACATACCTTGTTCAACATTACTCTGGCACTTTCTGAATTCCTTTCTTCTGCTACTTCTGAACGGATCTGTAGATACATCAGATTTACATCATTTCCATCAAGGATAACTTCATCAAGCAGGTTCCATCAAAGTCAATGCGTTGTATCACATTGCCAACAATCTCCCCCTTAACTCATCAAGTAGGTTTCCATCAAGTTCAATAGGTTTCCATCAAGAAAAATTTCATCAAATAGGTTTCCATCAACTTTATCAAGTAGGTTGCCATCAAGGACAACACTCTGCATCATATTGCCAACAATCTCCCCCTTTGGACTTGATGGCAACCATGATGGTGTTTGATCATTGCAACAGATAGATACATTGATTATAATCATTATGCAAGTACCATGATATTCTCCCCCTATTCAAACACCATGATAAACACCATGATACTACTCTCCCCCTTTGACATCAAGGGCAAAGGGCAGATCAAAGCCAAAACAAGGTTTTTCTTCTTATGTAGAAAGAAGAGATCTGTAGATCTGATGTGCACTGAAGTTACCATGCTCCTCCTGAGTTCATGTTGAATCTTCAAACATATTTTTCAATGAAGTACATGACTCTATAACCAAGGACTCATAATTACATCAAAGATCCAACCAAGTGGATTGACATATATGACTCATGTACCCAACCTAGTGGGTTTACACAATTTGACTCAACTACCTAACCAAGTGGGTTTACAAATTTGACCGAGCCCTTTACATGACTAAATATTACAATTTACATCATAGTTCATAGCCTTTTCATCAAATTACACATATGAATTTTTATAACCAATATTAAAAAGACCTCAAGAGAGATAATAATTCAGAATCATCATAATGCCAATAATGCATTACATTCAGCAAGGCTAATTCTCCCCCTGAAACTGTGCATCCAATGCATCCTTTCCATATGACCAAAACTCCTCCTTAGCTTGTGCAACCTGAACACTTTCAATAGCCAATCATCAAGGCATCTTTACCCAATATTAGAGAATGAAACAAAAATATAAGAGCTGAAACATCATCAGAGATACCAAACAGCACTGCAGCTGTGATGAAGAATGCTGACCCGAAGTAAAATTTGTCAGCAACTAACCATACACAGTTTTCTCTGTATAAACTCGCGTATATACGCGACTATCTTTCAGGAAACCCACGTATCCAATTTAATCTTCTGAATTTAAGCAGTTCTAATTTTCTACATGGCAGAGACTACTCCCAGCTTCTGTTTGAGATATTCGAACACTTCCCTGGGTAGAGGTTTGGTCAGTATATCAACAACTTGTTCTTTGGAGGGAACATACTCCAACTTCACCTTTTGTTCAAGCACTTGTTCACATAAGAAGTGATACTTGATGGGAATGTGCTTGGTCTTGGAGTGCATAGCAGGATTCTTTGAGATACTGATGGCACTTGTATTATCACAAATAATGGAGATAGGAGGTGAACATTTGATTTGAAAGTCTTGTAAGGTTTGCATCATCCAAAGAAGTTGAGTGCAACATGATGCGGCAGCCACATATTCTGCTTCTGCTGTAGATAAGCAATAGAGTTTTGCTTCTTGCTGAACCAAGATACTAAATGGGGCCCCATATAGAATGCACCACCACTAGTGCTTTTCCGATCATCAACATTTCCAGCCCAATCTTCATCAGTGTAAGCATGAAGAGTGAGATCAGAATTCTTTGGATACCATATTCCAAAGTCTTGAGCTCCTTGAAGATATTTGAATATTATTTTGACAGCCTGAAGATGAGACTCTTTTGTATTAACTTGGAATCGTCCAACAATCCCAACTGCATGCATAATATCTGGTCTAGTCCCAGTGAGATAAAGTAGGCTTCCTATCATAGATCTGTAGTCTGGTTGATTTACCGTGGGAGAATCATCATGAGAACTGAGATTACATCCGGTTATCATTGGTGTACTTACAGGTTTGCATTCTTCCATGCCATACTTCTTCAGAATTTGCTTAAGGTATTTTTCTTGTGATAAGAATATGTCATCTGTAGTTTGATGCACTTGCAAGCCAAGAAATAATGTTAGTTCCCCAAGTAAAGACATTTCAAATTATTTCTCCATAGCAGAAGGAAATTTCTGACTCATAGATTCTTCATTACTTCCAAAAATGATATCATCAACGTATACAACCACAATCAACAATTTATCATTTTCAGTTTTTGTGTATAAATTGCTATCAGTAGACCCCTTTGAAAATCCTTGTTTATGAAGATATTTGTCAAGACGATAGTACCATGCCCTTGGAGCTTGTTTGAGACCATATAGAGCCTTTTTAAGTCTACAAACAATGTTTTCATCATTTCCCAAAATGAATCCTTCTGGTTGTTCTATATAAACTTATTCTTCTAGATCACCATTGAGAAAAGAAGATTTAACATCCATTTGATAAACTTTGATTTTTTGGAAGCTTGAAAAAACGAGAAACATTCTTATGGCTTCAAGTCTAACTACAGGGGCAAAAGTTTCTTCAAAGTCTATACCTTATTGTTGAGCATACCCCTTGCAAACAAGTCCAGCTTTATTTCTTATAACATCCCCATTCTCATTTAACTTATTTTTGAATATCCATTTAGTTCCAATGACATTTTTGTCATGAGGTCTTGGTACTAATTCCCAAGTGTGATTCTTTTCAATTTGATCAAGCTCTTCATTCATGGCTTGAATCCAACATTCATCTTTGCTAGCTTGATTGTTGTATAGCTCAATAGTGGATAAATGCCCAGATAGCTAGAAAGATCCCACAAGAGTCCTTCTTGTTTGTACGATCACTCCCAAATTTGGGGTCTGGATGATTCTTTTGAACATATCACGGATAGGGCTTTTTTCCGAATAAATCATCTTGAGTTCTTCAATGGGTTCTATCTATGTATTGCATGCTATTTGATGTAGAAAGATATATGTCACCATCGTCTTCGTTGTTTGTTGTTTTCTTCTTTTGAGACTCGGAGACTCATAAATAGCAACATCAATACATTCAACAATCTTCAAAGTCTTTTATTGCCAACATTTATATGCTCTCTCTAGAGGAGAAATGCCAGTATTCCTTCTGGCTCTTGGGTTCAAACTTGCCCAGTTTTTCATCATTATTTTTGATAAAACATCTTCTTCCAAAAACTCTAAAATGCTTCACAGTGGGAGGATTACCATACCAGAGTTCATATGGAGTTTTATGACTGTTTATATGAACATGTGCCTTATTAAGAATATTTACTGCTGTATGAGCTGCTTCTCCCGAAAATGTGTCAGGTGTTCCAGAATCATCAAGCATAGCTCTGGCCATTTGTTCAACTATTCTATTCATTCTTTCTGCTACGCCATTTTGTTGTGGAGTGCCGACTACAGTAAACTGTCTTTTTATGCCATGTTGTTCACAAAAATCAAGGAATTCATTTGAAGTATATTCTCCTCCTCGATCAGATCTAAGACACTTTATTTTTAGATCTAATTCATTTTCAACCATAGCTTTGAAATTCTGAAATTTCTCAAATGCTTCATATTTGTGTTTAAGCAACCCAATCCAACACATTCTAGAGAAATCATCAATAAACAAGATATAGTATTGTTCACCACGTGGTGAATTTTTCCTCACAGGTCCACATATGTTAGTATGAATAAGTTCAAGGGGCTTACTTGATGATCCTTCCTTGGCATTAAACTGTACTCTGGTTTGCTTACCAAATTGGCAAGATTTTCATATGATATTTTCGGGTGGAATAATATTGGGAAGATCACGGATAGCTTTAAGTCTGCTTGATTCGTTGATCTGAGAGAAGATCAGATGCCCCAACCTTCTATGCCATAGCCATTTTTCTGAAGATTTACTCAAGTAACATTGTTCTTTGCAGTTCTTCAATACATACAGGTTGCTTGGAGTCCTTTTTCCTTTTATAATTGTTTTATTTTTATTATCAAGATCACGTACCACACATTTATTTTGAACTAAAGATAACTTCGGTTCACTTAATTACATTTAGTTATATGATTGTATGCCTTAAATCATCCACATACATGACATCATTTGCTTCACCTTTTCTTTTGTTATTCTTTCATAATGTGAGTGGAGAATGATTTCCAGAGTAACTTTCTTTCTCCTTTTACAGGCATTATATGCAAGAAAGTGTGTTTTTTGTCTTTTTGTCACTTGTGTCTTGACATCACTATCAATGTACCATTGATTTTCTTCTATGCTGTAAATAACACTGTATACCACAAATATCAATAATTCCTTATTTTTCCATACTTTGGAGCTTGAAGGAAAATGCTCTTTTGGCTGAACTTTTCTCCTGCATTCAGATTCTTCATGGCCAAAGTTATTGCAATAATCACATTCAACTTCATTTAGAAGAGAAGAGAAGTTGTTATAGGTATTATTCTTTGTTTTAATATCAATCCTTTTCTTTCTTGCTTCTCTTGTCATGATGGTTTTATATGCAACACATTGAACAACTTTATGACCAAAATTGTGACATGAGAAACATTGTCCATTGAAGAAGAAATTTCTGTGATCATGAAATCTTCTACTTGAATTTACCTGTTGATTTTTGTTTCTTTGAAAGATATTCCTGTTGGTGTTCTTTGAATTGATATGATCATGCTTTACCTGTAATGATTCTTTATTCCCTTGCTGAGTGGCAAAATGTTGTAAACCAGCTGTAGTTGCTTTTAGATAATTTGGAGCTAAAGCCTGAGAAGATTCTCCGGTATATCCAAGACCTGTCTTTATAAGAGGAGAACGTTGTACCTTGATAATCTCATCTAGAGTTTCAGATCCTTTAGAAAATCTAAGATTCAGAGTCTTTACTTTCTCACATTATTTTCTTAGACTTACCACTTCACATTCTAATTTCTCATTGTGTTTCTTTGCTTCTTCAAACTGCTTTTCCAGAGTTTCTATGGTTATTTTCCTTTCTTTTAAGAGTATTTTACTTTCTTCTAAGCGTATTTTGAGTTGATTGTTTTCTTCAAGAAAATCATTGTCCTATAGAGCATCCAAAAAAGTATCCTTTTCTTCTCTAGATTCAAATTCCATGAGAAGTCTAAGATCTTGTTCACATTCTTCCTCACTATCAGATAACCCATCATTGTCTTCATGAGTATAGTAGCTTTTTCTAGTGTTAAACCGATTCTTATTCCTTCTTGCTACTTCCTTCCCTTTTGCAGGTGTTTCTTTATGAGGACACTTAGCAGCATAATGATCAAATCTTCCACACTCAAAACATTTGAAAGGAAGCTTACCTCTAAACCGTCCTGTGCCAAGTTGGAGTTTCTTTACAAAATTTACCTCATCTTCTTCTGAGATATATCCTGATCCTTCTGCTTTTTGTACTTCCTTCCCTTTTGTAGAAGCTCTGAAGACAGCCTCTTTGACTTCAGATGGTCCTCCTCTTCTCATTTCATATGCAGTTGGTATGCCATGAAGTTGCACCACAGTAAGATTTTGAAGATCCTGTTTTTCTTCAAGAGCAGAAACTTTTGACTCAAATTTTTCCATTAGCGATCTTAAAATTTTCTCAACCAAAGTAGATTCGGTTATTGTTTCTCCCAGATTTCTCATACGATTTACAACATCATCAAGACATAAAAAGAAACTGGCAATATTCTCATCACTATGCATCTTTAAATTTTCATATTCAATTTTGAGAGTTTGAAGTTTTGCACTTTTTACCTTTGCATCACCTTCATAACTTAGAATGATTTTGTCCCATATCTCCTTTGCTGTATTTAGCTGCATAAATTTGACAAATTCTGATTCAGTTAGGCTTCCCGTTAGAGCATTAACTGCCTTTGCATTTGTTTCATAATTCTTCTTTTCAGTCGGATCTGTTGGCACTGCAGCTGGATATTGATATCTTCGTTCAAAAATGGCCCATACATCTGCTCCCATAGACTGAAGATAGGATCTCATTCTTATTTTCCAAAAGATTAAATTGCTTCCATTAAAGAGCGGAGGCCTGATAGATGATGTTCCATCTTGATTGCTCATCTTGCTTGATCTTCCTTTCTAGCGGCTAAGCTTTTTCGAAGGACACTCGCTCTCGAAACCAATTGTTGGGAAAAAATACTCGAGAGGGGGGGGTGAATCGGTATTTAGTGCTAACTCGAAAACTTTTTAACTTTTTCTTACTTTTTAAACCCATACGCTACTTTAATGAACACAACTCGCGTATACACGCGGATATCCTTAAGTAAACTCGCGTATGCTCGGAGATCTAAATATGCATTTAATTCTTAACTTAGATCATTGCATCATTCATTCATCAAATGTTTAGTAAACGAATGCAGTAAGAACAGAATAAATCACCACACATAAGCAACACACATGAACACCAGGGATTTAAGGTGGAAACCCAATTCGGGAGAAAACCACCGTCGCTCGTCGTCTCGGTCTTCAATATTTATTATATAAAGAAAACTTCTTACAATCATGTACTCGGCGCAGACTCATACCGACATGCGAGCACCCACCGCAGAAGGCTACAACCTTCTCTCATTTACCGACCTCTCCCGGAAGGGAGCTACAACCCCCTCGCTCTCGTTTATCGGCCTCTCCTAGAAGGGAGCTACTACCCCCTGCTCTCGTTTACTGCCTACCACCGGAAGGGAGCTACTACCCCCTTGCGAAGGCTTCAACCCTCGGCACTACCCCTGCCGACCACGTTTAATCAATTTTCAAACTCGGATCAAACAGCCTTCAACACAACCCTTCACTTATCAACAAATATACTTCGCCCAATGCTTCAAACAGAACAGTTGAAACCATTGTAACCAGAATATCGAGAGATAACCCGGACTTCGGAATAGATATGCGAAACACATTCAACCTTGAGCAATCATTAGTTCGAGATACCATACGCGATTTTATTGAATCGGACCCGCGTATACATGCGCCTTTCATGAAACGAACCCGCGTATACATTTGTGCATTTTTCAGAAAAACCCTAAATCGCCCATACGCGCTTTTATTGAATCGGATCCGCGTATACACGCACCTTTCATGAAACGAACCCGCGTATACATCCGTGCATTTTTTTAGAAAACCCTAACCGCCCATACGCGCTTTTATTGAATCGGATCCGCGTATACACGCGCTTTTCATGAAACGAACTCCCGCATATAGATCTATAAAAGATAAACTTTGCGAAACGGATCGGATCTATGATCTTACCCATATTTCTTCAATTTCTTCATCGGATTTGTGCCAAGTCTTCATCACTTCTTTTCGGATCATCCTAGAGATTCGTCATTTCTAGATCTAGAGATCTTTAACCTTCATCATATTCATAGGTGCATCATAGATTCGGATCTATCAATTAAGAACAGAGTTCGGCCATGCGGATATACTTCGAGTGAAGTATTCATTAATGCCCGTGACACTTGCACACCACCTTGCACTATGATTTTCTTCTCCTTAAATAGATTTGGCCTTTATCAATACCATGAGTCAAAACCACTCAACCACCGATGGTATTCCTGGACGGGATCAAATAGATAATCAAGCACTCAATACTTTGGGCCAATACCATGGTAATGCCCCCCTGTTTTTATAAAAAATAGAGCACAAATTGGCATACGCGACTTGGCACGTTCATTTCCGCGTACATACGCGACTTCTCCTTAATAAAACCGCGTATGCCTTGTGACATACCTTGTTCAACATTATTCGGCACTTTCTGAAATTATTTCTTCGCTACTTCGAATGGATCCGTAGACACATCGATTTACTGACATTTCCATCAAGGACAACTTCATCAAGCGGGTTCCATCAAAGTCAATACATTGTATCACATTGTCAACAATCTCCCCCTTAACTCATCAAGTAGGTTTCCATCAAGTTCAATAAGTTTCCATCAAGAACAACTTCATCAAATAGGTTGCCATAAACTTTATCAAGTAGGTTGCCATCAAGGACAACACTCTGCATCATATTGCCAACAAAAGAATCATGTATTTCATGAAAACTCCAAGCACATTGAGATTAGGTACCACTACATTTGCAACATGGTATAGAGAGGAACTGTAAGACTCCCATGACATATCGATAGATGAGAAGATAGCATACATACTTACCAAGGCTTTTCCAAAAGGGAAGCTCTTGGTATTTATAGAATAACTTGGATTGATGTGTAGAAATTACACCGATGGATTCAATCAGATCATGTAATGTACTAAAAAAAGATATTGAATCCTTCTACAATATTTGTGGAATATAAATTTTGATCGCTCAATCACATGCAAGTAAGAGAAAGAAGTAAATCAATCCACAACACAATATATTTCCTGGGGAGAGAAACTGCTCAAAACCCCTCCATATTTATTGTATAATCAACCAAGGAATCATGAAACAATACAATGCATGTGTGCTCACCACAACTGCATACACTCT